>CAAKHC010015028.1:0-10708 GCA_901007825.1 Macroramphosus scolopax
GGGGGGGGGGGGGGGGGGGGGGGGGGGGGGGGGGGGCAGCGGGGCTTCACATCAGACTGCTGCAGCAAAAGCGGGACGACAAATTTAAAACCCAGAAGCCCTTTAAACAAACAGACATGCAGTAGATCTGCTGTCAGTGTTGCTGCTGAGTGTTTCACACACTCGTCATGAGACAAGAGGAGTGTTGTTCTGCTGCTGAGGCCGGCCGTGACCTCTCTGTGACCCCTCCCTTTAAAAGACTCTTCAGCTTCCTCCTCCCTGACGGATGAGACACCCGGAGAGTCTTTGCTCCGCCGGCCGTCTAAATGAGAAGACGATGATAAGCCCTTCGCTATCTGTCCTCCGTGTTTAATTTCGCTCAAGGTCGAGTTCAGACTTGATTGGCCTTTATGTCTTTGCGTCCGGTCGGATTCCCATTTCCGAACACTCGAGTTTAAGAAGTGGATTTAGCGCAGCCCTTCATCTTCTCATCGACTGCTGCATTTGATCTTTACGACCGAGCTCCGACTTTACAGCATGTTGATAGATTTTTTTCATGAGAGCAGCCGCTGCACTCGGCCTCTGACGGTCCGCACTGATCTCTGAGGGGATTTCACTTTCCTCTATCCGACATCTGCCGTCACCACAAGTTTGTTTATCAAAAGAGCCAAAAATAATTTGAATTTCACTCTAATTTCATTCTCGTAATCTTGTTTTAGGACTCAGATTCTGTCTCCACAGCTGCTCCTGGTCTGAGTGGGTGATGCCGTGAGTTAGAGAGCAGGGAGGCAGATGCACGAGAAGGGCAGAAGATGCAAGGGGAGGGGGGGTACACATCTAATGATGATGTCAATACGACGATGGTGATGTGATGCACAGTTATTCAAGTAAATCTGTTGATATGTTGCTTGCAATATTCTTGTTTTGGCCTCAGGAGGATGTTCAGCTTCTGATATGTTGGGCTGCTGTAGCATGAATCCTCCACTAGAGACAATGACTAGGCTGATATCTGTAACTCCCACTACAGGTTTGGTTCTGAAAATGCTCCTGGCTCGACCCTCTGACCGGCTGTCAGACACCGCCCGGGTAAAACTCCCACGATGAACGAAGCAACTTGTCCTTCTTCAAACCAGAGAATCAGTAGTGACAATAATCCATCAGGAGGATTTGATGCAAATGAAACCTCACACAATAAAAACATCCCTAATACGACAGGATGACGAGTCACATGAACAGTTTGGAGGGTGGAAACAGGCTTCAGCAGATGTCGACTTTAATTCTGCTTTTACTGCATTTGCAGGAGTTTTCCAACGTCCACGTCGGTGACAGCATGAGAGGGAACATCCAGCAGCGTGGAGGGGAATTAGCTCCAACAGAACAACAACCAGATATTTGCATCAAGTGCATCCTGAGAGCTCCCAGCTTAGCCGCTGTAATCAGGTTAGCTAAACGTCTCCTGTGTGGGAGTAATCTACGTTGATGCTCTGTCTGCTCGCAGAACTGTGAATGTGTGTCAGCTCCCGCCGGCCCGGCCCGGCCCGCTCGGTGATTCCATTAGTCGACTCAGGTCCCTCTCAGACGTCCAGGCAGCTGATTACAGAAGCCACAAATTGTCAAATTGTCAAACTTTGCATAAACATTTACGTCCCTCCAGAGCAGGAGGGGTTGTAATAATGTTGTTTCAGGGTGCAGCGGCGGCGTCACCTGACTGATGATCTGTTGGAGCTCATTTCACCCACAGATGATTATTAAGAGAATTATTCCATATTCAATTAAAGAAAGTATTATTAATAGGATATTTTTTTAAATTGCCTTCATGAATATTGTGAAAATCTAAGCAGAAAATATTTAATTAATTTCCTAGTTTTTCACTGCAGATCTTTATTGAATTAGCAGCATCAGACAAAATAAATACAGAACGACAGTTGTATTTGTGACAGTAATTATAAAGTTATTATCAAACTCATGTCTTTAGTATTTGATATAAACATCAGCTGCGTATACTGTGTACAGTTCATTCAATTAAAACACGTAACGTGTCTTAACGCTGCATTTTCACCAGTAAATAAACATTTAAAAAGGTCCTTTCAAGTTGAACTCAACCTGGTGGCAATAAAGTTGTACAATTATGGCTTGATAATAATAAAGAAATGAAATAAATAGTGACTTTCTCTTATTTTTACGTTGTTTGGATGCTTGTCTGACCACTGGGGGACTGGATCGTTGTACATGTGTCACAGGTTCAAATCCCACAACGAACAGAATCACCAGATTTCAACAACAACTGTTGTTTTGAGGTGAATTTGTTTCGCACTCCTAAGTTGTAGAAGTACTTTTACTTAAATGTTGGAACAGTACCAACACTCGGCCAGAAGGTGGAGCTGCTCCCCCACGTTTATCCACCATCAAGTTCTCACAGGTCTGCAGGAGGCACGTGCTGCTTTTAGTGGAGAAATATATTTTAACAGCATTTGATTTCAAAAAGATCAATTGAACACATTAAGTTTAACAAAAAGAAAATGAATTGCATATTATGGATGAAATTTGAGCTGTTACACACCTGCAGTGGGAAACTGACTGATTGTTAATCAAAAATAAATCATTAACTTAATTGTACATTTGGGAGACTTGTTTCTTTATTACTACATCCAAAATATATTAAAAAATACTTTTATATTTTAATATTACATCTAAATTAATTGTTATTTCTGCAGCAACGTGTGGAACTAATAATAAAACAAATATTAACACAATAATTATAAAAACAAGTTACATCTAAGTTTTGTCTTTAACTATCTTGACATTATCACATTTTCCACTTATGTTTTATTACATAGTATTATTTTATAAATCGAATGAAACCTGTGAAACAGTCCCAGTATGACCAGTTTGACTCCCCATCAGAGGTGACTGTCTCATATTTCATGTCTTTAATTGATCCCCTGTTGTTCACTATTGGAGATAAAATCAAATTCCTTTATTGTGACCATGAACTGATTATCTCTGTTGTATTTCTATAATAGGATCAATATGTTTCCCTTTTCCGGTCTCACATATTAATTTGTCATCGGGACGTTGTTACCTGTCGGTTTGATTGACAGGCTCCTTTACAATGGAGGGAGGGAGGGGGGGGGAGGGGGAGGGCGGCCGGGCTCCGCTATCCAATGGGATCGGTGATGGGAGGGAGTCTGAGGAACTCCAGCTTTGTTCTAACTTACTGGGGACTTGAGAGCAGAATATGAGTGCGGCTGCTGCTCCGTTATTCCACGGGACGGTGCGCGGTGCCTCCCTGCACTCTCTCTGCCCTGCGCACTAACTTTGGATAAACTCACATCTGGACGCAGCCGGGAACTCTTTTTCTTTTGTTCTGTTTCGAGTATAATTGTCGGACTTGCGTGTGGAGAAGCAGTTTGCCGTGAGATGAAACTCCCCCGGTGTGCAGGAGTCTCTCCACTCTGGATTTAGTTGCGTTGAATCGGAGCGCCGCGCAGGATAAAAACACTTCTGGAGTTTCTGTGGGACACTGAGGCGCTGTGGAAGGAACCGACGCGGGGATTGTGATTCTCTCTTCCTCTGCTGGAATACAATGCTTTAATAAAAGTGGACGCATCAGGTATGGACTCTGTCTGATCGGAGGTGGACCGGCGGATCGACCATGGCGCTCACATGCAGGGGCCGGTTTCATCTCATTCTGCTCTTATTATGGACTTTGTCGCAGTACTCATCCTCCAGCCAAGTCCGCCAAGAGTTCCAGATCCTGGAGGAGCAGCCCGTCGGCACCTACGTGGGCACGATCGAGACCAAGCCGAGCTTCACGTACCGCTTCAGCGAGACGCACAAACTTTTTGCCATAAACGGCACCACGGGAGTCATTTACACCTCCGCGGTGATTGACAGGGAGCTCCTGCAGAGCGATGTCATCAACGTGGTGGTGCTGTCCAGCCAGCCCACCTACCCCACCGAGGTCCGGATAGTCGTGTTGGATATTAATGACAATGCCCCGGTGTTTCCCGACGCGTCGATCGTGGTGTCGTTCAAGGAGGACGCGAGCAGCGGCAGGCAAGTGATCCTGGACACCGCCACGGACTCCGACATCGGCAGCAACGGAGTGGATCACACCACGTACCGGATAGTGAAGGGCAACGAGCAGAGGAGGTTCCGCTTGGATATTACAGTCAACCCCAGCGGAGAAGGCGCATTCTTGCACCTCGTTTCCACCGGAGGCCTGGACAGGGAGGTCACTCCCTTCTACCAGCTCCTCATCGAAGTGGAGGACAAAGGAGACCCCAAAAAGTTTGGCTTCTTGCAAGTAAACGTCACAATTCAAGACATAAATGACAACCCCCCTGTGTTTGACCAGGAGCAGTATCAGAGCAGCGTGTTTGAGGACGCGGCCGTGGGTTCCAGCGTCCTGCAGATCACAGCCTCAGATCAGGATGAGGGAGCCAATGCGGAAATAAGGTACTATTTAGATCAGGGGACGCCGTTTCAAATTGACCCCAAAGCAGGTACGATTATAATAAAAGAGGGTTTGGATTATGAGAGTAGGAAAGAATACTCCCTGACTATTCACGCGGTTGACAACGGGGTTCCGTCCCTGTCGGGCCGGACCGAAGCCACCGTCAAGCTGTTGGACGTGAATGATAACGACCCCGTCGTGAAGTTCAGGTACTTCCCCACCACTTCCAAATTTGCATCCGTAGATGAGAATGCACAGATCGGCACCGTGGTCGCCTTGCTGACCGTGTCAGATTCGGACTCCCCGACGGCGAACGGTAACATATCGGTTTCCATCTTAGGAGGCAACGAGCAGCGACACTTCGAGGTGCACACGTCCCCCGTTCCCAATCTGAGTCTGATCAAAGTGGCCAGCGTGTTAGACAGAGAGAGGATCTCCTCCTACAACCTGACCGTGTCCGTGTCGGACAACGGCCGGCCGGTGGCTCGCTCCTCGTTCGCCAGTCTGGTTATCTTCGTCAACGATATTAACGATCACCCGCCCATATTCCAGGAGACTTTGTATAGAGTAGACATCAGCGAGGACATACCGAAAGGCAGCTACATTAAAGGGGTCTCTGCAACAGATGGCGACTCCGGGCAGAACGCCAACCTGCGCTACTCGCTGGTGTCTGGAAACGCTTTGGGCTGGTTCTCCATCAGTGAGAACAGCGGTCTGGTTACCAGCGCCGCTTTGCTGGACAGGGAAATAGCATCTGAGATTGTGCTCAACATCAGTGCCAAAGACCAGGGCCTGCAGCCCAAGATCTCCTACACCAAGCTGATAGTCGACATCACCGACGTGAACGACCAGGTGCCCACGTTCACGCAGAGCACGTATCACGTGTCGCTGGTGGAGCACGAGCCCGCCGGCACCGAGCTGGTGCTGCTCTCCGCCTCGGACGACGACTTCGGAGGCAACGGAACTATCCGGTTCTCATTCGACGCAGAGACCCCGGCCAGCTTGCAGGAGCTGTTTCGCCTGGATGCCGTGTCAGGGCGATTAAGCGCAGCCGTGGAGCTCGACAGGGAGGATCAGGCCTCCTACTTACTCCACATCCAGGCAGCAGACGCCGGCAGCCCCCCTTTACACTCCGTTGGAAAAGTCAACATCACCCTGAGGGATATCAATGACAACAGGCCGGTTTTCTACCCTGTGCAGTATTTCGCCAACGTAAAAGAGAACGAACCTCCGGGCTCTTACGCGACCACCGTCTCAGCCACGGATCCCGATTTGGGCCGTAATGGCACAGTTAAATACATAATCACGGCGGGGGACTCGTCTAAATTTCGCATCAACAGTAACACGGGGAAGATCACGACGCTCGTGCCGCTCGATAGAGAGGAGAAGACCGCTTATCAGCTGCAGGTGACGGCGGCGGACGGCGGCGGGCTGCGCTCGCACATCCAGGCCATCGTCACGGTGACCGTCATCGACACGCAGGACAACCCGCCGGTCTTCAGCCAGAGGGCGTACAGCTTCGTCATGTTTGAGAACGTGGGCGTCGGGACGGTTATCGGGACGGTGTCCGCCACCACCGTCGATCTGAACACTAATATCTCCTATCTGATCACCTCGGGGGATCAGAGGGGGCTTTTCGCCGTGAACGGCGCGGGTCAGATCACCGCGTCCAGCCAGGTGGACCGAGAGGAGCAGGGGTTCTATCAGCTGAAGGTCGTCGCCAGGGCCGGGGAGATCACAGGAGAGGCGTTCGTCAACATCACCGTGAAGGACCTAAACGATAACGCCCCCCATTTCATTCACTCTGTCGAGCATGTGAGCGCGGTGGAGAACTGGAGCACGGGTCACGTGATCTTCCAGGCCAAAGCCTCGGATCCTGACGAGGGCACCAACGGCGTGGTGGTCTACAGCCTCAAACAAAACCCCAAGAACCTGTTTCACATTCACGAGAAGCACGGCCTCATCACGCTGACGGGGCCCCTGGAGGTCACCACCAGCTCCTACGAGATCGAGGTCACGGCGTCCGACGTCGGGGTCCCCAGGCACACCTCCAGCCTCGTCCTCATCGTCAGCGTCTACGACGTCAACGACAACTCGCCCGTGTTCGATCAGCTCTCCTACGAGGTCATCATCTTGGAGTCCGAGCCCGTCAACAGCCGCTTCTTCAAAGTGCAGGCGTCCGACAAAGACTCGGGACTCAACGGCGAGATTATGTACGACATCGTCGGGGGCAACACCGCCGACGTCTTTGGCATCTTCCCCGACGGGCAGCTGTACATCAAAGCGGAGCTGGACCGAGAGACGCAGGACAGATACAACCTAGCGGTGGTAGCTATGGACAGGGCCGTGGAGCCGCTGAGCGCCACCGTCAACGTCAGCGTGATCCTGGATGACGTCAACGACAACCGGCCCCTCTTCAACAGCACCAATTATGTGTTTCACTTTGAGGAGGAGCAGAAGAGGGGCTCCACGGTCGGGCGGGTTTTCGCCGAGGATAAGGACTTCGGCCCAAACAGTCAGATCAGATATACATTTGAGACTGCGCAGCCGAACTTTGAGCTGAACGCCATCACGGGGGAGTTGACCAGCACGCTGCAGCTGGACCGTGAGTCACTCATGAGACAGAGAGGCGCCGCCGTGTTCAGCTTCGTGGTCGTCTCGTCGGACCAGGGTCTCCCCAAGCCCCTCAGAGACCAGGCCAAAGTGCAGGTTTACATTCAAGACATAAACGACAACACGCCTAAATTCACGAAAGACATTTACCAGGCCTCCATCTCGGAGTCGGCTCCAAACATGACCCAACTGCTGCGGGTCTCCGCCTCCGATGTGGACGAGAACAAAAACGGACTGGTGCATTATCACATCGCCGAGGGCAACGAGGAGGCCCAGGTCACGATAGACAGCAGCTCCGGGCAGGTGACTTTAGTTGGAAAGCTGGACTATGAATCTACGTCTTCCTATTCTCTGAAAATAATAGCTGTTGACGCCGGAGCCGTGCCCTTATCCTCCTCATGCATGCTGAGCATCAGCATCCTGGACGAGAACGACAACTCCCCGTCCTTCCCCAAGTCTTCGTTGTCCGTGGACGTCCTGGAGAACATGAGGATCGGGGAGCTGGTCGCCTCCGTCACCGCGTCCGACGCGGACTCGGGGCAGAACGCGGACATCACGTACAGCATCACGGCCACCAACAACCACGGCACGTTCAGCATCAGTCCCAACACGGGCAGCATCTTCCTGTTTAAGAAGCTGGACTACGAAACGCAGTCGTTTTACAAACTCAACATCACGGCGAAGGACAACGGCCGACCGTCCCGCTCTTCATCGATCCCCGTGGTTATTCACGTCAGGGATTTTAACGACAACCCTCCCATATTCACCCCCGGCGACATTTTCAAATCCATCCCGGAGAACCTCCCCGTCTCCGCCTCGGTCATGACGATCACAGCTCACGACACGGACGCGGACATCAACGGGCTGCTGGAGTACTCCATCGTGCAGCAGATCCCCAGAGGAGGCCACTTCAACATCGAGCCGAGCTCCGGCCTCATTTACACCGACGGGGAGATCGACCGGGAGTTTTCCAACCTGTTCGAGCTCACGATCAAAGCCACCGACCAGGCGGTGCCGGTCGAGTTCCGGCGCTTCGCTTTAAAAAACGTCACAATCTGGGTCACGGACCAGAACGACAACGTCCCCACGTTCGTGACCCAGAACGCCCTCGTGGCCGAGCCCAACATCGTCATCGGCTCCATCCTGACGACGGTGGTGGCGTTTGACCCCGACGAGGGCGAGAACGGGGAGGTGGAGTACGAGCTCGTGGAAGGCGACTCGGACACGTTCATCATGGACCGGTACAGCGGCGACATCCGCCTGGCCTCGCAGCTCGTGTCCTCCAGACTCATGTACACCCTCGCCGTGTCGGCCACCGACCACGGCAGCGACCGGAAGACCTCCAGGACCGACATGACCATCATCCTCCAGGGGTTCGACGGCCCCGTGTTCACCCAGCCCAAATACATCACCATCCTGAAGGAGGGCCAGCCGCCCGGGACCAACGTCATCTCCCTGGACGCCTCGAGCCCGCGCGGCTCCGCGACTAAAGTGGAGTATTTCATCGTGGCGGTGCGCAGCGGCGGGAAAGCCGTGGGACGCCTTTTCACCATCGGGCGCCACACTGGAGTGATACAGACTGCGGCGGAGTTAGACCGGGAGAAGGGCTCCGACCTCTACCTGGTGGACGTGTACGCCATCGAGGCCGACGCCAGCCAGCCCAGGACGCAGCGGGCCGAGGTCAGTCACTACTCTCTCTCTCCTCTACGCCGCCTTCTACTTCTCTCTGTTGGTCTTTGTGATCTGTTTTGACAGGCGGAGGGCTTGAACCCACGCTGGCATTTATTAGAGATGAAATAATGAGATCAAGGTGCAAGCTGGGAAGGAAGAAGGAGGGGGGGGGCAGGCAACAAAAGACACCTTTGACATTTGTAGTGGAGTTTTCATGCAAACCTGCGTTTTATTAAATCATGATACTCATCTTCAGTGTCCCTCTAATATCGGAGCTCCTCCTCTTCTCACGCTCCAAAGTCTTCCAAATGTGCTTTACAAGTTCCAGTTTTAATTTCCTCGCTGTCGACGTAAATCAGTCTGAGCTGGTCCAAGTTCGAGGCCTGTGACGGCGTCTTAAGTTGAAATGAAAGAGAGAGAGAGGACTTCATAAAGGTCTTCCAGTGCAGGTATGCGTCACCAGTAACCAGCATTACTTTGTGCTCGGGGCTGTTTTGACACCGGGGTGGTCCGGGGGGGGGTTCCACTGGGAGCCGCTCCACAAGCAATAAGTGACCATTAAAATCGGGGGGTGACCCCTTAAGCCTCTGTGAAAGGATGCTGAGGACAGAGAGAGTGAAACTTAAGCTCCCCGCCGAGTCTGCATCATGTGATGCACCTTCGTCTCCCTCCGGGTCGACGCAGGAACCCCCTAAACCCGAGTCGTTGGGGGGCTGCTGAGGCCGGCCGAGCCGCCGGCCAAATGGAAAACAAATGTGATTCTATAGAAGGTTTTAGAACTCGAACCAGGACTTGAAATGTTATTACAGGCTTGATGACACATAGAAACCCCCCCGAAAACCCCCCTACCTGATGAGAAAATGATTTCAGAGGTTTGTTATTGATGCCTTTTCCACCGCTGCAGATATTGAAAGTGAAATCCAACACAGCGCTCAGCTATTTGCAGATATTATTGAAATCAAGGATTACTTGGTGTTAGCCATGTTAGCCGCGTTAGCTCGAGGCCTCGCCGGCGCAGAAACCTGCTGCATCGAACGTTGTCCGGCTCTCGCCTGCAGGGGAAGACGATGATCTGCTCCTCACCGTCGGCTAATGAGCGGCTGCAGCTTCATTCCCAGACCTTCCTTACTCCGGATTGGTTTCATGCTCTGCTTGAACTTTCTCACCCCCGTGGCGAGATGACTTTACCGTACCTGCCCGGCGCTGCGAGAAGCGTGAGATCTAATAAGCTCGGAGGAATTCAAACGACCTTCCTCGTCTTCTTGAGGAGCGCAGTAACTCCTGAACCTCCACCAAGCAGATTGTTCTGTTTGTATCTCCGCTCTGTCAATGCCGCGTCAAAACACGGCGATAGTGTAAACCTCCGGACTTAGACTAATGTTTTTCCACTGCGGTGTTTATACGCCAGATACCCGGTAGCGACCGGGGGATTATTTTCATCCCCGGGGTCGTGACCCTGTCACATTCTCCATTTCCCATTTTCCCCATTGATTGGATTCATGAGGGGAAAAGCCGGCTTCTTTTTTTTCTTCCTCCGCTTTACGCCATGTGTGATGTTTTGGAAACAAGAATTTGGCTGTACAAGCTTTATCAACAAGAGATCTTGAACGACTCGGGGCCCCGCTGCGGCTGCCGGGTGGCTTTCCTGACCCCCGTTTTCCTGGAACGTTCTGTCGTCAGCGATTGTTTAGGCCCCCGCATGCATGATTCTTATAGACGTAGTTGAAGTTGGACCGATCCACTGGAGCAGCTTCAGTCGTGAATGTGTTGACGTCATCGTTCCCCAAACCTCTGCGTCTCTTCCTCTCGCACAAAGAGACTTTTGGCTGCAGGTCGCTCCATTGTTGTGGATTCCAGAGTCCATTCACGGTGTCACAGAGGATGTTGTGTTTCTTCTACTTCTCCCAAAGTTTAGATTCATCACATCCTGTAATATTCTTGTTTAGAGACGGAGAGAAGTCCAGCCAACACTGAGTAACTCTCTCT
>CAAKHC010015031.1:0-19709 GCA_901007825.1 Macroramphosus scolopax
GGGGGGGGGGGGGGGGGGGGGGGGGGGGGGGGGGGGGGGGGGGGGGATGCAATCCTCTGCATGTCCTCTGGCCTGCTAAGAATGTCGACAGTGATTGACAGCTGGCCAGATGACAAGAACCGGGGGAGGAGATGGGTGGCTGCAGCGGAGAGCACTGCTGCGGTGGAAAACAAACATTGTCTGGTCACAGACTGAAATATTTGGTGATTCAAAGGCTGATAAAGCCAGTAGGTGAGAGCAGACACTCCGAGCTGGCAGGTACATTTATGGAGCAGGAGATGGCGGCGGCTCTGGATCCTCATGGATTATACATGAACTATACGTTTCAGCAACACCGCCTGAAGGGGATCTGCTGCAGCAGGGAGCGCCTCACATACTGTATATATACAAACACTGCATGCATTCATTTGGAGACAGTGAATGCTTTTAAAAATGGGGGCTAACTTGCAATTAATTATTCCTGCGCCTTGTCATAGAGATGCATGACCCCTGTCATTTTACCGTGAACGTGTTTTATTCTGGAGGCGTCTTCAGAGTGACTTTGCTGAGGAGGAGCAGCGCGAATAAACAGTGACACTTCAGACAGAACTGGAAGGCCTCACGGCTCACCGCAGGGAGGAGCGGGCGAGAAAACCCCCCCTCGAGAGCGGCTCAGTCCATCCAAGGGTCATTACCTAGCAGTAAACGGAATACATAATGCGAGTGCTGCCAAGATGAAAGGCCCTCAGGAGATGTCTGCGCCGTCCATTCTGCCGTGTGAGCCCGTCAGCGCTCCATAGTTCATTCATCAGGGCATTCATCATCGTTTAAACAAGCTTCCCGGGTCGTGACTGTCTCCCAGAGCGCCACATTGTTGACACCGAGTGGAGTACATAACTACATATTGACTCTGGGCCGAGCGGCTGCGATGAAGAGAGATTGGAGGATTGGAGGTTTGACTTTGTCCTGCAAGTCAGTTGGGAAAATTAAGGACTCTATTTTCGAGCCCCCCCCACCCTCCACCATCCCCCCCTGTGAACTTAAGTTTCTCCACAGAAGCTGGGACATCAAAGCCCAGACTACCACCTGTGGGGGGGCTTCTGGAAATGAACACCCATATCGTGACACCGAGAGGCCTCCTATAGGGAGCGGAGATGGGCTGCAGTGCTCGCTGGGCCCATCTGTCACACAGCCTGGCAGTGAACACCACGGGGGGGTCACACACACATCTCCTCCCTATATGCTTTCCTGCCCTTCTGTCTACACAACATGTTGTTTTTATTGATTTAATTGACTCTTTAGGCAGGATATGATGCTGCTGCACTGGAGCTTGTTGTATCTGATACTTTGATAATAAAAAGACAGAACTGATGATGCTGATGTGATCAACTATTCATGACTTCTCCCAAGGAGGTTGTGAACATGTTTCGATCTGTCCGGAAGTCAGTACTTTGAGGATTGAATCAGTAACCAGGTATCATCCGGACGGTTGTTGTTGTCCTGTTGAGCTCCGTCCTGCACGGAGCGTCTGAGACTGATCGATCCCACCCAGACGCTCATCAACATTTCATTGTTATCGTAGTTATCTGGACGGTGATGATCCATCCACCTTTTCTCTGGCTTCCACAGCCGCTGCTCTTCGTGCAGCTGTTTGAGTGTGGAGTTAAGTTTATATATACGGACGGAATCAAGGTCAACAGGATCGTCCAGAATAAATGACGTTATTTTCCAGGAGAACTGATGGTCCTTTTCTATGTCTTGTATTTCTCCTCCAGAGCAGGCGAGTGTTATTAGAGGACCTCCGAACCTCGAGGCCGGACCCGTGCGGAGGAAGCGTGACGATGAAAGTCTCCACAGGTGATTCATTCAGCAAACTCTCTAATTTACCGTAATTCTGGTTAATTGAAATAATCCTGTCGTTGATTCAGACTGAACTCAGAATCCGTCCACTTCAGACTGAACACCAACAAAGCTGGAATCAGTGAATGGTCTTTAATCTTTTACTTCCTCCGTAACTTCAGTGATGAATTCTGTATGAAAACTGATTTTTTTTGTTCACATACAAAATGACGAATCAAATCTTTTCATCAGCTTCACGGCCCGTGAAGGGAACGTGCGTTCTGATTGGCTGTCAATCAGTCCTCTAATTTCAACCTTTATTAAAACTTCTTGAAACAATGTTGGAGGGTGTTGAAGGTGTAACTTCTATAATCTGCTCCATAATTACTTTAAGCAAGCGAAGGCCCTAATGAGCTCCACATGCAGCCGCTGTAATCAAACCGAGCGAGAACAGAGGATGGAGGGTCGGCGAGATGGATGACGAGACGGACGACGCCTCGCCGAGAGATGGATGCCTGGGATGATATTTGGGTAAACTCTGGCCTCACCTTGCCTCTCCTTGATTGATCACCATGTACATCTCCCAGGACATGTTCTCAGCTACGGCTCCGTGAGGCACCAGCAGGCTGACCCCTGGAAGACACAAGCAAACATGTCAGCAGCAGAGTCAGGCAGCCTGACAGCTCGGGGCAGAAGCAGGGCGGCATGTGTAGAACATGCAGGGGTCACGAGAGCATCGAGGAGCTTCAGGAGGCCTCGTTCTTCTTCACTGAGCTGTGGGGCTTCAAAGAAGGAGTAAAGATTCATTTAAAACATGGAAATACAGAAATCTGATTTTAGAATGAAGTTGTTTTAACATTAGTTTGCTCTAAGTTGTTGGGACCAGCTCAGACCAGAATCTTTGGACAGAACGGAGGTGAAGTGTCACCCTGAGCTACAGCTGTGTGTTGACAGCAGTGACCGTCGATGATCCGTCATGTTCTTTGCTCTACACGACGTTCATCGTCCGTCCTTCAGTAGTGCGACGACACTGTTGAACAACAGAAACCTGCTTCACAAGCAACCGTTCTGACAGTGTCAGTTATGTTTGACACTTCATATCTGCTAACAGGTGTTTGTTCCATCAGACCGCCAGAAGAAGATGAAGTGTCCAGGTAAACTTCAACAGACGAACCTGGAGGAACCACGTCCTCAACATGTTCCTGTCTCTCATGTAGCAGGTTTCCATCATGCTGCTTCACTCTCCTCCAGTTTGGTATTTACAGACGTTTGATACCGAACCAACCCGTTGACCCACTGCAGGTTCACCTTGACGGCCTTAATGGGAACGAATGGAAGCGGAAAATAATGATCAGCTTTATCTTCGGTTGTAAACACTGAATCAGACATCATATCTAACAATCTCTATTTGCTGTGACCCCCCCGCCCAGCGCCGCTCGCCCCTCTCCTCCACCGCTGAGGTCTGACAACATTCATCTGCTGCTGGGTGAATGGAAACGTATTCACCGTGAAGAAGAGGAGCGTACAAAAGCTCTGCTTTACAAACAGAAGGTGTTCAGAGTGGGAGGTGACAGAAGGTTCCGGCAGCTCAAAGAAACTAAATCTACCATCTCTGAATGGGAATTCTAGTTAGCTTTCATTAAATAAACATTCTGGGCGACATGTTAGTGGAGGAAGAGGAACTCAGCTATCGCTGCGTGTAGACCTCCAGAGGACCGCAGGCCCGTCATGCTTCAGTGACCCTCCGAAGGTACGAAGTGGCATTAAGAGACACGCTTGTTAGCTTGTTACCTCCTTTAAAGAAGTCCTGGACATGCCGATGGTTCAGCACCATGGACAGCGTTGTCTGGGGCTCAGTTCCGGCTGTGGAGAGCTCCGACTGCTTCAGGACCCTGTAGAGCTCCGGCTGCTTCAGAACCCTGTAGAGCTCCGGCTGCTTCAGAACCCTGTAGAGCTCCGGCTGCTTCAGAACCCCGGAGAGCTCCGGCTGCTTCAGAACCCTGTAGAGCTCCGGCTGCTTCAGAACCCTGGAGAGCTCCCGCTGCTTCAGAACCCTGGAGGGTCCCGCTGCTTCAGAACCCTGGAGCTCCCGCTGCTTCAGGACCCTGGAGAGCTCCGGCTGCTTCAGAACCCTGGAGAGCTCCCGTTGCTTCAGAACCCTGAGAGCTCCCGCTGCTTCAGAACCCTGGAGAGCTCCCGCTGCTTCAGAACCCTGGAGCTCCCGCTGCTTCATATACCTGGAGAGCTCTGACTGCTTCAGAACCCTGGAGAGCTCGCTGCTTCAGGACCCTGGAGAGCTCCCGCTGCTTCATATACCTGGAGAGCTCTGACTGCTTCAGGACCCTGGAGAGCTCCTGCTGCTTCAGGACCCTGGAGAGCTCCCGCTGCTTCAGGACCCTGGAGATCCGGCTGCTTCAGGACCCTGGAGAGCTCCTTTCTTAGCCTGACTGCTGCTCACACCGAGCATCCAGGTCCGTCCTGAGTCCTGTTTCAGACGTCGTGGGCGGGTCGGTTCGCCCGGAACAGACCAGTCAACAGACCCAGTCTGTGCTGTTTTAATTTCTTTTAATTTCTGTCTGAGCTGCGCGTCATCAACACTGAAGCACTCAGATTGTCTTTACTGCCTCATCCCACCGGTCAGCTGCTGCGGTCCAGACCTCCGTGTTGTCAATCCATATGGAGGCTTCAACAGTGCACCACGCTCTCTCTCTCTCTCTCTCTCTCTCTCTCTCTCTCTCTCTCTCTCTCTCTCTCTCTCTCTCTCCTGTAGAAAGTCAATCTAGCTCGCCCAGATTTGGATCCCTCTCTCTCCCAGATCATCCAAACAAGCTGCTGTTTACTTAACTAGAATTAAAATCTGATGGATTGGTTGGTCTACACCTTCATTTGTTTATTATAATTCACATCATTTATAATTCTAAATGATTTCAGCAGTGTACAGTTTGTTTGAGACGGCTCGACGCTGCCGGACTAAAGACAGAATCAGACCTGTTTCAAGGTAAATATTGATGCTGTATAGGTTCGGTATCAGTCAGGTTAGTGGTCATCTGCTGTGAAGTGCTGCGTCCGGCCGGCTATTAGGTTTAATGAAGAGCCGTCCCTGCAGACGGTTTCGTGTGAGTGCTGCTCTTGACAGTGGAGAGTTTCCCACTCAAACCCCTCAGCCTGAAAATCCACTGCAGGAGGCTGATTTCCCTTCAGCAGCCCACACGCTGAGGGTCACTGCGACGGACAAGAGGGCCACGGAGGACGGCCGCTAACGCAACCCTCTCACGGGCCGCCGACCACATGGAAACTAAAACAGACCGAGCGATGTGCTGTCACTTCATGAGCGTTGGCAACGTGACCCTTGTTTGCTGAGAGAGCAGGCGAGGATGAGGAGTGAAACAGTACGGGTGGAATCTTAGCAACGGTGTGTGTGATGTCCGAGGAATGCAGATGTTTAGTTGTTGTGAATCGGCAGGATTTATACGTAGTCCAGATGTTATCACCTGTATCTCTGAATGGATCCGTGAGTGTTGGTCAGCTCTCTGAGACTTTCTCCCTCAAGCTTTTGATCTGAAAGGAGCCTCTGAAGAACAGAAAACTTCCCGCAGACCTCGACGCCTCTCAGTCACCTCGGTCACGACACATCCAGACGGGGTCGAGTCTGAAGACGGACTTGTGCCAAATTGCCGAGGACGTTTCATTTCTCATCATTTCTTCAGTTGTCTGAACTTTCGGAATGAAAGGCAGAAAGTATTTAGGACTTCTATAGTAGGACGTCTTTGTATTTGGACAGAACACATGTCAATTCAGAGTTCAGTGAAGACCGAAGATGACGGCAGCGACCTTGTTTGAACTCTAATCCGACGTCGTGAAAGTTGTTCTGTCCACTGAACTGTTGCGTTTCCTGATTCTTTGTTGTCTTTTCTTACATGAAATATTAACATCTTTTCTAAAAATCTTTTGTTTTCTGCCTCATTGTTGCTTTTTTATTGTGTTTTCTATGTTATTTCTGTGTGCTGTGATTTGCTCCTCGGAGCCGCCTCATCTTCTACAGCAGAAGATAAACCGTCCGGAGGAGGCGAGCAGCGTGGAGTCAGACCAACAGGTCTGGAGATGTTTGTTGTTGTGTGGGACTCTGAGGAGGCTGCACCACGTTGCTCCACAGCGCCGCTCATGTGGCTACAACCATGGAAAGTCACTGGACCCTGAATGCAGCGTGTGAGCATTTGCTTTAATTTGCTAACAAACTCAACCTCCTGCGTACTTCCTGTGAAGCTCACCTGTGTTGGGCACCACCAGACGTCCTCCAGGGTGGCCGAACATGCCGGTGGTCCTCATCTGCTCCTCACTGGTGCTCAGGGGCCCGTTGAAGGTGAGCAGGCCCTTCTTGCGTCTGTCCATGGAGCTGCAGTAATCCCGGCTCAGGTCCCGCGGGAAGGTCTCGGCGGGGGCTTTTGGATGGAACTCCGCCCGCTCCGCCACACCTAGTGAAACCATAAAGGAGCTCTGAACTTTGACCTTGATGTCGGGCAAAGGGTCAAAGAGCTCTTTGTCTGCGCTGTCGTGGAAGCAGATGGGAGTGCTGTAAGTCCGTCCCACTGTTAAGTCTGGCTGCATGGAGGAGTTGAGAAGCAGCGGGTTGCCTACGGAAACGGAGATACACACAACCACACAGTCACACTCGCATCACGTGTGCAGCTCCCTAATTAATGTATCAAAGCCCGATCTCGCTGCTTCCTGAACAGAGCTCACTGGGGATAATGAAATTCACTGATGTCCCAGATATAACTAAATAAGGTCAAGATTGAATGATTCCTTCTTCTGTTTGTTAGTCGAATTAACAAAGCGAAAGTTAAAATTCCAGAAAGTTTGAGAAGCTGAAAAGAAATCTTTTATTATTGATGATGAGGAAAAGATACCGAGATGAAATCACATGATCAGGAGGATGTTGGAGGGGTCGAGGCTCGTCGCAGTAGTGTTGTTATCTGACATCGTCTTTAATGCTACGAGTTAGGACCTATTCCTGGATCCCTCCACCAGGTCGGATGGGGTGAACCTCCTCCTTACCTGGTCTTAAATGTCATGCAGCTGACCAGCGAAGCTCCAGCACCGATTAAAACAACATGTCCGGGCAGGCGACCAGCGCATCAGAGGTAAGAGAGCACAACCTGGACAGAAGGTCCAGGGCTCGGAGCCACGGTTAAAGTGTTAGATTTAATTACCGAGCTCACACAGCTTGATTTCCATAATCCATCTGCTGGAGTCAGCTCCTCTGGACGCCGAGTCGTCCTCCTGAAGGACAGGAGGAGACGGAGGGGGGGGGGTCCGGGTGACTGCTCTGTGAATGAGGGGAGTCCTCCGGCCCCAGCCTGTGGAGCCGGGTCTTCATCTGTGGACATTAGATGTGACTGCACTGCCAAACAGGGCGAGCTGCGCCACATCGATCTGGCAGGCGGAGACCTGCGCTGCCACTTGACGAGCCGTGCCAGAATAACGGCGGAGTCACCGAGTCCTTGCTGCCCAGCTGCTGCCTGGTGAGGGGGCGCAGGGCGGGAGGCTAATGGGGTTTTATTTTTAGGGGGATGGTTAATTACCAGGTGGGTGATTGGTGAGGAGCATTTTGAAGTGTTTCAGGTCTCCAACAGAATTATTGACTTACTGAATAAGTTAAATGGCTGTTTGTTCTCTGAAGCCTCTTTTCATTGTTGTTCAGTCTGTCAAATGTTTGTGTACGAACCGATTAGTCATGCAGTTTTATAGTCTGGACAGATTTCTATTAAACACACAACAAATACACGTTCTAAATATCTAACAGCTGCTGCTGGAGGTCTCTGACGTCAGGCAGCAGAGAGGATCATGGGAGTTTTTACCTTCATCGAATCCGAAGTGACTCATGTTAAAGTTAAAGTTTATTCATGTTACGTTTTGTCCTTCCATTTAAATAAATATATGACGCTGTGACAGGTGACCAAAGAAATGATTAGTGGATTAATGTTGTATTTAAACTGTAAATATTAACACACCCACCACTAACGCTCACGTTCAATCATCTCCTGTTAGCTTGTTTTCATGCTTGGCTCTTAATAAATAATAAGTGCAAGATAATTAATTAATGAAATGTTAAATTTAACAATGTCTACGATATTATCCTGGTGTCCTTTAGGTTTCCCTCACCTGAGGATGAGCAGTGGTACTTTATTCCTCTCAGCATCACCGTCTCTGTTTCCTAAACATCCTTTTAGATTTACCAGTTTTCTCTTTTGATTTTGTGCAAACGCAACAATAATTCATCATGTTCAACAGATTTGTTTCTGTGTGTGTAGCAGTGCTTAATTAAAATTAATTACACTCATTTTGAGGCCAAAAAAATTAGAACCGCACTCGTTTTTACTGGCAGTGTTGGAAGTGAAATCTCAGTTGAATAAATTGAACCGAAGCCACTTAATAAAACAAAATAACTGTTTATGTCCTATCAAACCCTCGGAGGGAAACCCATCGATTTCCAGCTTATAATCACATAAAACTGAAGAAATGCAGGATATTCTCTTCTTTGATTTTCCACAAAATTCTTAAATAATTGGATTATTTAATCTCTGTTAATCCTCTAATCGTCCCAGATATGCACAGATGACAGCTGCCGTGACACTGCTCCAGTATAGAAAGACGTATATTTCATGTCTTAATGTTGTGATCCCGCCAGCTGCTGTGCAGATGTTCTCCGACCCGCAGCCCAGCGGACGTCACCCGTCCGCCTCCGACGTTCCATCACCGTTAGATTCTCTCCCCTCTGGTCGGGTGGAGAATGATCTGATTATCGCCTGAGTGTGCATCTTTGAGAACGGTGCGGTGAGAAGGGAACGGCATCGGGCGAGATGAGAGAAGTTAATGAAATGTACCTCAGGTTGAATACCTTGAGGGATCGGTTTGGAATTGGGCCTCTGATTAAAAATCACTCAGAGGGAGAAGTAATGTGAAGAGACAGGGTTCGGTCCGAAGACTCCCGCTGCACTGCCGGAGTGCAGCGGGAGGATATTAGGCAGTCATTTGATTTTCTTTTATATACTTTACTCCAGGTGTTTATTTTCCTGATATGTTTAGAACAATATCATGGCAGAAGGAGGCTAATGGAAAACGCCTCAATAGCTTCCCAGAGAGAAGTTAGCTTCCATTAGCGAAAGAGAAGAAGTGTTCTACATTTCACGGCTTGGCTGATGGAGAAGACAATGGGAAGGAGTAATCTTGGCCGGGGAGGGCACAGCAGGCCCGGCTGCGGGGAGAGCTGGCCTATTTAAATAGGATTGATGACCTGCTGATGCGGACCGGGCTCCAACCACCTTCCCCCTCCCACGCCGCCCTCCCTGCTCTCCTCACATCCTTCCAATCGGCTAACTGTGGGCGAGGCACGACCGGCTCCTCGGGCCTCGGGGAGCCGGGGCCACAGTGGGGCGCTTCGCACAGATCTGACATCGTGGCGGCGAGGATGGATCACCCGTCGCAACGATGGCTATCACTTGCGCTAACCCAGATGTGTCAGTGACAGTAACGTGAACGCCTGCAGCAAGGCTGAGCAGGAGAGTCACACAGGCAACACAAGTTATTGCTGTGCACAACAAAAATGGAATTGATGTCCAGTGGTTCACACCCCCTCGCACTGATCCATCAACGGCTTGGACCAGTGTAATCTGATGGAGGAGAGCGGTTGCCTGACAGTCAGATGTGTGGTCTGCAGAGGGGGGTGGAGCGGCACGGGGGGTCCACCGGAGATTGATCAGCTCTCGCTGCACAACAACACAGGAGCAGGTCCGTCAAAATAGAAGGACGGGTCCTTTCACTGATTATAGTATAAATCCAGAGCAGATAGGGAGGCCTGACCGGCACGCTGTTCGATGCCAACAAGAGCCATCAATCACCGGGGCGGCGCCGTCGCAGAGGTCTTTGATGAAGCGGCCTTTTAGCCTCGCGGTCATCTGCTAATGTCAGCGCAGGTCTGAGGGCGCTCACTCTCTCTCTCTCTCTCTCTCTCTCTCTCTCTCTCTCTCTCTCTCTCTCTCTCTCTCTCTCTCTCTCTCTCTCTCTCTCTCTCTCTCTCTCTCTCTCTCTCTCTCTCTCTCTCTCTCACCTTGACGGGTGGTCTTGAAGTTGAATGACTGGAACCCCCCGGTGAGTGCGGAGGAATCAATGACGTCCACGCCGTACTCGCTGTGGTTCTTCCGGTACAGCATCACCGCTACCACGAGGATGGCGACCGCGATGATGCCGGCGCCCAGGCCAGAGTACAGAGCCACGTCGTTGGAGCCGTCCATACCTACACACACACACACACACACACACACACACACACACACACAAAGACAGCTCGGTATGTTCGGACGGTCTTTATTTCACTGTGACAGCTGCAGCTTCTACCAGCAAATGAAATGGCTGTTTTGCCCACCAAAAGATGTCTTTGTTGTATTAATAAAGACCCAGAAACAGAGAAAAGCAGTGGAGACAATACTGTTATTATATTCAAGGACAAACACAGGCAGCAGCTACAATATGTTAGACAGCCTGCAGCATGGAGACGGGATGATGGGAAGTGATAAGACGGCACAGACAACCTGTCTATCTCCCTCTTCTCCATTATGCACCACAGGATAGGCAGAAATGAACAACCGGGATTCACTCTAAACTGTTACATATCACACTCAAGCTGCTACCACGGAGGGCGATTAGCCCGACCGCCTTCAGACCCGCGAGCCTTGGTCCAATAGCTATGATGGATATCCTACAGTGGAGTTAATCAGAGCTGCTGCAGTGCAGCAGGTGGACACCAGTCATCGCGGGGACCAATAAGGCAATTATTAATTCATTTAATTTAAATTATTCCTACCAGGGCGATCCCTCACTCTCCGCTCAGTGATTTCAGCTTTCCTTAAAGTCAGCAAAGAAGGCCGTAGTCATGACTTTTACATTAACACGACAGGCTAATGAAAGCACTCGAGCCACCACCTGACAATCACTTAGCCCGGCTTACCGCGGCGAGTGATTGAAAGCCGCCTCAGGAACGCGAGGACGGCGCAGTAAATTGGTCAAATTAGCTCGTTTGCAATAATTACGACCCATTAATCCTGCACAACATAGCACATGTTCACTTGTCACAACCGATACATCTCCTTGGCCCAAAGTAGAACCACAGCTGCGATGTCACGCCTGTCATAAAAGTCAGGGCGCTGAAAAATGACATGAATGCGCAATGAACACCTGCCGGTTTAACTAGGAGCTGCTCGAGATCAAGGTGAACTAAATGGTGGTAATTCATGATGTGTCTGTTTGCAGCGCCGGGACCACGCAGAGGACGGAGCCCTCCCGCTCAGGAGGCGTCAGCCGGTATGTAGGACGGTACTATTAGTGGCGGGTGGGGAAGTTGAAGATGATAGAAAGTCACATAGGAAGACTCACTTTGAGGATTAACGTCATGTAGCAGCTTTCGATCTGCAAAGACAGAGAGATAGAATAAGACAAAGAGGAGAGAAAGTGGTGATTAAAGTCCCAAATCTTTGGGAGGTGACTGAGCCTGAGACTCGACAGCCTGCGCAGATGAAACGCGCCTCAGCTGACGGAGCTGCTGATAGCGGCCTGGCCGGCGTCGTTACTGTCCTTGCATCATATATAAAGGTGGTGAGCTGCGAACTGCCTTAAAGAGATAGCGACGCTTCTTAGTGGTCTTATTATCTCCAAAGTGAAGCACTGAAGTTCGATTTAAGAGTGATGAAGTCACACGTTTATCTTCCCACCAGACCTTCTCACCCAAATAAACATTAGAATAACGAAGAAATTAATAATAATGTTGGTACCAAGAACAATCACAAGGTTAAAGAAAAATTATAGATCGCAGATTCAAGTTGTTCAGGTTTAATTTGAATCAGTAAATTTGAAAGAAGTCGCAGGAAGTGAGCGTGAGGATGGAACAAGGAAATAAAAGCCCCTTCAGTTGGTTCCCTGAGTGAATTCCCTCTGCAGACGAGGAACATTAGAGCTGGAAAAGGCAAATTGATCTAATAATAGGTTTTAAAACAGTCAGCGGGTTCTGAGCAGAGACCTTTTTTACACCAGAAATGTATTGAATTACTGAATTTATTGGCTGATTACAAGATAAGAAGAGTTGGTTTACTGTAGGAGTTACAAATTTAACTGACATGACTTACTGCTCCACTACATGTAACATCACTGCTCTTAATATTTACTGCAATACTGTGTGTACTGTACAAGGTTCAACACCTCTATGTACAATACTTAACTTCTCCATCACATGTAACATCACTGCTCTGACCTCTGCAACACTGTAGCTTCTATGTAGCTTATTTATTCTACCAGTTGGACATATCACTTACTGATTAGTTCTTATTCTGATGATTCATCCAGACATGTGCACTTATTCACTTGCTCTTTACTGTGTTCAGTATCCACTTTGCTGCTGTGATGCTTTAAATGTCCCCGTCGGGGGACGAATAAAGGTTTATCTTGTCTTATCTTATCTTATCTTATCTTATCTTATCTTATCTTATCTTATCTTATCTTCATCTTATCTTGACAGTCGAGTTATAAATCCAACTGCTAGAACTAATGATAAGTGAGTCACGTCTTACAATGACTCCTTTTAACTATTAACTTTAGCCTAAATAACAATATTTAAATGAAGATGTGCATGGAATATTCCAATCATAGTCCTGTTCGTGCTGCAGATCAGAGTCCTCTGAGGAGGTACGCTCACATTATATTACGTCTTATTTGAATACAAAGGTGGAGACTAAAGGTCTGGTCGGATGTCGGTGTCTTTCTGTTGCAGAGTAAACGGAGCCATCGCTTGACAACTGCTAATGATGAAGTAGATAGAAGACAAACCACTTTGAAAATCGAAGGTTTTGCGTGATCTTTTTAACATCATCGGTATGATGGGCTTCGAGGTTTAACTGCGAGATACAAAAGATGTCTTTTAATCCACTGGCCGTCTGTTATGCTATGCTAGGTAGCTACTAGCAATATGCAGACAAAGACCGGACGGGTCTGCTTTCTGTTTAAATTCAAACGTGAGTTCAAAGAGCACCACAGCACCCGACCCCCACCTGAAACCCCCGTTTCCTCCCCGGTACCGTAATTCCCTGCAGCTGGCTGGTTTTGCAGCGGAATATTTAGCGTTGGATATTTGTCTTCACAGCAGCCGTCTAAAACTGCAAGTTCGATGCTTCGGCCCATTAATACCACGAGTGCTGACACTCATCACTGAAGCATTTTAAATGTTCATTAGCTCAAACAGTGCAATGACATTTGTTCCCAAACGTCAAGCATCAGTTAGCATAAGTTGAAGAGTCTGCACGTCTCAACCTGCGCCAGGTTTAGTGGCGTTCATGATATCAAGAGAGCAGCATGGAGGAGGAAGAGCGCTGACATCCTCATGCACTGAGTATCTGTGTCGACCAAAGACTGCATATATCATGGACGGCACGCCTCCACTTCCTCCCACTGAATGAAAATGAAGCCAAAACGCCCCGGTGACGGGTGCTGCCGCATCGTGCTGGTGACACAAAGTGGAACCGGAGTCTGCACATATCGATCAGGACATCGAGCCGCGGTATCGAGGTCCTGCCCAACTCACTTGTGAGGGATCAGTTTACTGTAAAACAGCAAATTCTTACAGTGTAAAACAGATGTGACATCTCCTCTTGGCTCTCTGAAAACAATTCCCAAGACTGTAAATGCCTCCGCTGCTGCCCGACCGTCACTGAGAGCAGCTGCCAATCAATTCCACTTTTTACAGAATCAAATAACTGATTAAACCAAACTAATGCGACTTAAATCAGTGTGATAAGATAGACCTCAAATGACAAAAATCTTGGATAAAAAAAGTATCTGGTGTTTTATTTAGATCGGCCAAAGTCCCACATGACCTGACCTACACTGCAACCGGCCACCAGGGGGCAGTCACGGTCTTTTGGCTTCATTTTGTGAAGCTGATATGGCGTCTATCAATATGTTGATGTCAACACACTACTCCAACACACACCCGACGAACTTCCTCGTGATGATTCGCTACGAGTGTATATGATGGTGAGAATGAGAGGAAGAGGATGTGACTGATGTTCATCGTGCTGCGGAGGGAGGAAGGCCTTACTCTGAGTGCAGAGTCCATCTGTGCAGTTATCGGTGGCCTCGCTCTTCCCTTCGCACATCTTGCCTCGGTGTCTGGGCGCCGGCGAGTTGCACTCCCGGCTCCGCTGCCTGTCACACTGGCTGCTGCACACGGTCCACTCGCTCCACTCGTCCCAGCCGCCGTCGACTGCAGCAGCAGGTGAGAACAGAGAGATTAGCAACAACATTGGATGTGTCTGCGAACACACAGATTAGGAAAGACAGACCAGGAAGAAATCATTGGAAAAGACGGAGGCACTCGTGTAGCTGTCAGAACCAAAACCAACATCAAAGCTTCATTAATATTCACACTGGACGGCTCAGTTTGAGAACATTTACTGTGATTTCTGTGTCAGTGAAGAGACTGATATAAACGTCACGCTGAGCCCAGAGCGGGTTCTACGGGTTCACTACGTGATGCGGGCAGAACAACAGGACGTTCACCGACCACACGATTTAAAATAAACACATCGATCTATTGTAGTTCCTTTTATTTCATTAGACCACCGAGCAGTTTGCATCACATACTGAAGGAAGTCAATGCAATAATCTAATTGTTGGTTTGATTTCCAGCCGTCATGAATCCAGCAGCTTCACAGCTGATCGGGGGGGTGAAAGGTCTTCGATTCAATGTTATGAATGTTGAGCCTTAGAACATGTGTCTATGTACGATGGTTCAGCGGAGCCGGGAGTCCCTGGTGATCCTGCTGGACTTTTTTAATTTCCACTAGCCGTGTCCCAACTTTCAATTGGATCTGATTAGGTTGATTGTCTTTGTTCTGCATGAACAGAGACAAGAACTGTCTTATTTCATCGACACTTCGCTCTACAAAGGTTCAGGTCCTGCAGCCCGGCAGCCTCCATACAGATACTTTATATATATATATATATATATTCCTTGAAATGTTTCCCTCATGGGAACACACACATATTCAGTCACATGTGGTCCAGTTTGAGGGACAGTGTCTCCCCTGTTTATATGATGAGGTTGATGTGAGTCTTTCAGTCCGAGTCGGCTCGCTGCATCGCAGGGATTCTTCTTCATGTCTAGTTCCCTAAATTGGCCCGTCACCCTCCTCATTAATTTGCTCTGTTCACATCTCGCAGCAGATCCACTGTTTTTATGCGCCTCGTGGCCTTTTTCTTTTTCTTCGTTCTGCTACTTCGTTTTTCTGTCTGAACATAACTCCAAACTGTAAAGTTGTTTGTTACTGATTAGAATTAGAATTCAAATGGGAATTTAGTTACAAAACTAAAGAATGAAACGTGAAGCTTGTTGCTGTAACTATACAATCAACAGCTGGTGCAGCCGGTCTGCTGCTGCAGGGCTGCAAACCAACATGTACTTTATCAACTTAGTGGTGACGATGACATCATCGTTATACACCGACTATCACGGGGGAGAGTTTCTTGTAATCGTATTTGATTGTTGCAGATGTTGCAGAACACAACATGGATAATTGTTGGACTTATAAGAATGTGTGTATTTAATGTCACCTGTTTGATTTCATGCTAATATTCGATTCAAACATGTTTCAGACAAAATCTAAACATTTTTGATTGAAATATTGACTTCAAATGTCCCATCATCCTTCACTCAGCAGAGTAGATGACAGATGCAGAGAACCAATCAGGTCTTGATGTTATTTAAACAAACATTGTGGTATTATAGAATAAACCATTTGAATTGACTTTGTTTTAATGACTCTCCTGGATCTTCAGTCTCCGAGACGAAGGCTATTACTTCCCTCACCTCCGTCTTGTTAAGTGGCCTCATCTGCCTCATCATCCTGAGGCCTCTGACCTCGTCCATCCCGCCGCTGTCGTTGCACTCAGACCCCCATTAACGAAATGGTCTGGGCCGGCTCATCACGACTGGGCCGGCTTGTCAGTCAGACAGCTGCGTTCATCACAGCCTACGCTCGCTCTCGCCTGCATCTCCAGACGTGGATCGACCCTGATAGCAGGGCAACACCTGCTTCCCTGTCTGCTGCACGCAACTGGTGTTAGTCTGAGAGGCCTGCGGGACTCGGAAGTGGCACATGACCACTTATGGATAGAATATATTATATCATACTGTAAGTTAACAGCTTCCGCTGGCTCTGAGAGTTGATTCCATCGTATCAGAACGAGTGTTTGAAATCAGAAGTTACTGCACCTGGAAAAGCAAAACGCTGAGTCACCGTTATTGATCACCAGCAGAGAAATCCAGACGGCTGATGATGATTCAGAGATCAGACAAACAAACCTGTGTGTGTTTGCTGTGACACAAACCTTAACTCAACACTCCCCTTTACCACCCAAACACTTTCCGTCCTTTAAGCGACACGTGTGCAACCATGTTCATTAGATCTCACTGACCTCAGAGAACATCGTTACCATCATTTGTCTGCTACGTATATATTCATGTTGTATTATTGCCACAGCCTGTTGAACACTGGAGACATCAGCAGGACGTCGACTGAGTTCTAACTGTAAATGATTAGTATGTCCTATTGATTTGGAACCTGTCTACTGCAGCTACAGTGATGACTGACGTGACGATGACATCACAGGTTCCTCGTGTTCCCCTGCTGGTCCAGCAGTTTCTCTCTCTGAGCTCTGTTGTTGCTGAGTGAACCATCTGCCTCTACTTGTCGTTTACACTGTTTCTCTTCAGCCTTTTTTCCTCCCAATCAGCCGCCTGTTGCAGTCGGAAAAACAACGATTTGAAAGTGATGAGTCGACCCGAGCGGAGTTGTTGCACCAGCACAGCAGAACACTGAGGACTCGCTGCAAAGCTCCGTGAAGCCGAGTCGGGCTGCAGAGTGGCTGATGATTCTCTGTGGTTTCCTCGACACCAGTGACGTGTGATATGGAGGTTATTATCAAATAAAATCACCTTACAGAATAAACTGGACCTTTAGGATCTATTTTCTGTCTCCGACACTGATGTAAATAATGAGCTGCATGACTGCAGACATCCTCCTCCCTCAGCAGAGACCGTCGATACGTCCGTCAGGATTCGTAGACTCTGTCCTGCTCCGCATCTCTTCCTCATCCTTCTATTAAACTTGACCCCATCTGCACCTTGACAGTTCCAAAACCTGACAAACCCAGCAAATTGGCACAAAGTCGATTTGTCGGATGACCTCGCCAGACGTCCTAACCCCCCCGCCCCCCCCCCGGCCTCCAGACTCTGGCTCTTTGAGAACATTAAGAGAACATGTTGAACGTTGTGAGTGTTCATACGGTCGCTGATAACCAGCTGACACCTCAAACACGTGTTCACTCGCATGTTAACGATGTGCTGATTCTGTGTGGTCATGCTACAAACCAGACAAACATCATCATCCTCTCTATTCCGCTTCTTCTTCTATTTGGCTCCTCATGACGTGACGATGACTAAAAACATGCTCACACTGGATGATGAAGCCGAGCGAGGGAGCACATACGGAGTTATAAAGGTTGAGAACTGCTGACTGCAGAACATGTAAACATCAGGAAGTGTGAAACAACACACCTGCTCTATTTCCAGCTCACTGAGCAGCCGCATGTTTCTGTCTTGCAGAGCTCGACATGAAGGGACGACGTTACATTTCACTCTGCAAAGCGTTTTACTATTTTAATCCCGCTGACTGACGGCAGGACCCGCGGGGCGATGAGGTGAACCGGTTGTGAAGAGATCCCAGCCCGGTGACCCGGCTGCATGTCGACTTCTACAGGTTACAGACACAGTTTGTTATTTACAGAGTAAAACCTCCGTTGGTGTCCCGACTGCAGACTCTTCTCACACACCTCATCACTTGTTGGTGAAGCTGATCAACACAAGTCAGACGGCAATCAGACTTTGACTTATCAAACCCTGATCAGCAGCATCATCGTCATTGTAGTGCTGCAACAACACATCTGTTACAGATGTTGTGGTTGTATATTCACATCCGGCCTCACGCTTCAGTCAGAGCAACACAGTTGTTTGTTTCTTCTAAGGTGACAACGCCGTACCTCAGCTCGCCCTCAGCTCGCCCTCTCCTCCTGAATCCCACCGTTACTTCCCCTCCCACGCTGCTGCTTCCTCTCACTTTACTTCACAACCCCCCCCTTGTTTATATTGTCTTTATTCTTCATGCAGCATTTCCCTCTGCAGCCGATCGACCCGCTCGTGCAGCGATATCGTCGGGGAACTATGGATCCGTTCCTCGCGATCCTTATTAGTGCTTGTCTGTACTGCTAATGTGACAAGAGAGTAAGCTCATCTGAGTCCTCCCCGTCCCTCTGGACATCAGCGAGGGATAAATGTTGAATATGTTAATGTGTTTGACGCGCTGCGATGGTGCAAAGAGCCTTTAAGAGGAGCTGACGATGCAGCGTGCAGGAAACAAAAGGGAAAGAATCTCCTGATGACGACTTGTCTTCTTAAATGTTTTCTTACGAACTGATGATACTTGTTTTATTCCGCCAGAAAAAGTTGTGTTTCAGTGTGTTACATAAATATGAATAAGCATAAGTGTAAGTTGCACTCACTTGGACAGAGGGCGTTGCAGGTGATCTTCTGCACAGACATGCCCTCGCAGAAGGCCCCGCCGTTGAGAGGCGCCGGGTTTGTGCAGGTTCGCGATCGCTTCTGGACGCCTCGCCCACACAGCACGTTACAGGACGACCACTCCGTCCACAGGGACCAGCCGCCGTTCACTGGAGGGGGTTCGACACAGGCAGAGGAACACAAGTGGGTTGACTGAGAGCACAGCAAACACCTAGTACTTCTCCTGGAGCTCCTGGAGTTGTTGCATGCTGTAACAAGAACTGAGGTTATTAATGATTATGCAGGCTCGCAGGCGCTCCGAGCATCGCTGTATAACAGCCCAACAGACGGAGCACGCCACATTCATTGTGGAGGAAATACAGCTCCCGCTTCCCTAATTGCCGGCTCAATTCCTCGCTCTCGGACCGCTCTCGGATTAAGATAAAGGCGAGGAGCTGCAGGAAAGCAAAGGAAACAGCCATTACTTGGAATTACCGGCGGACATTGAGTCATATTGGTAGCCGGTTTAGAGTCGACCACTTATAGCTCGGACTGAGGCAGTTAACTGTACGATCTCTCCGTCTGACGCGTGCGAGAGCCGAATGTTGAGCGGTTCTACCACAACCGGTGAACCCGCATCGCTGCCGGGCCTCTGGCGAATAAATACTTAATAAGCACAACACTCTTTCTAAATGAGATGGAGGAACAGTGGCTGATTTCCCTTTTCATAAATAGTACACATTGATTTTAAATGAGAGGCAGTAAATTGAGTCCCTGAATAATACATTCATCGGAATTAAGAGGTAACATCGTTCTTCATTGGAAACACGGCGTTGGCTTAAGTAGAGGTGTCGGGAAACCAAACAAATGGAGCTGAGTGCCGTGTAAACATGGCGTCACTTCACTGTAGTGTGCAGCTGGAAGCACGGCCCTACCGAAGACGATCACAGTGGCTGTCGTGCTGCGCCGCTTGGCCACGATGTTGCTGGCCAGGCAGGTGTAGTTGCCCGAGTCCGACAGACGCGCCTCGTTGATGATGAGGTTGTGGTCGGCTCGGGTGTCGATGTTGTCGTCGGTCAGGGAGCTCAGCAGCTCCTCGTTTTTCAGCCATTCCACCTAAGATAGGAGACACAGTGAAGAGATGAACCTTCCACACCGACCTCACAGCATCAGGGGGGACGAACAAAGGTCAAACAGAGGTTCATCTTATCTTATCTTATCTTATCTTCTTATC
>CAAKHC010015054.1:3134-15871 GCA_901007825.1 Macroramphosus scolopax
CGGAGGATATGAGGGGGCTCGGGCTTCTTGTTGCTGATAGCCTGGAAGTTACTCTGACAACACAGCGAGCCTTCTGTGGCTCTTCTTCTCTTCCTCATCATCATTGTACAGCTAAAGGAGGAGCCAGGAACTGGACTCGGTCCTGAACAGGCATCTTCAGCTCCTTATGCCAGGCGAACAGTGCCAGTCAGGTGACCTCTGGTGGGGTCATCAACACCTGGAGGTCACATGTAGATGGTTTCAACCATCAACCATCACTAAATAAAGGAGGGACTCCAGCTGTCAGACACTACGACCACCAACTCATGTGACCCCGAAGACGGACATGTGACCTCAAAGTGTGAACAACCCCAGAAGAGGATCGACCCCCCCGGCCTCGCCGCCGGTCAACCAGAACCGAAGAAGCCTTACGAAGACGCTCGGCCGGTTGCCTTCATACATCACTCAGATATCCTCTGCTGATCCGCCCTCGAAGGGATGGAGAGAGCGAGAGGAACAATCGAGGGTGAAATCTAGATAACCTGAACACACACACACACACACACACACACACACACACACGCACACACACACACACACAGGGGGGGTGAGGTGGGGAGGCAGCCCAGCCCATATATCAATTACAACCTGATATCCTGGGAGGATGATGGGATGGAGAGAAACCCCTCAGCGGATATGTGTGACTGTGTGTGAGCTCTCAGTGCCCCCCCCTCCCCCCGTCCTGAACATTCTTGTTTCTTCACCATCATAATCATCTGACGGTTCCTCCCTGAGCTGCCGTCGGTATCAGCGTTCTCCGGTGGACACGAGTCCCCACTAACTCCTCCCACTGCAGGACGGCTCCCAAGACGGACGTCAACTCCCCCAGATCCCTGTCAGGAGATCTGGGGAGCCAGTGGGGTGCGGGGGGGGAGATATGACAGGGGGGGTGGATGTGTACAATATGTTAATCAGGATGGGGTGAATGATGGGGAGCGACAGGAATCCGCCAAGAGGCTGCGGACTGAAAGTCACATTGGCCTTTGTGAACAACTGGAGAGAATAAATTCAACTTGACTAATTAACTGCACGAATTTCAAACAAAGTCTGATCACATAATTAAGAGTAATATAAAAAACAAAGGTGGATTGGCGGTGAAAGCTTTGTTTAACCGAGCCGAGACGTGAAGTCAAGTGGATCCATCGCCTCTCAAATAGTTTCACTTAACACAGTTACATGAAATCAATGGGAAGAACAGGAGGAAGAAAGAGGAAGGAATGAAGGAGGTTGTTAAGAGACTTTCTTTCATATGGCGCCGCCGTCTCAGAGCGGGAGGCGCTTTGATTCCTATTTACTTTGTAGTGAGAGATATCGCAAGAAATTATCCCCCCTTAAGAGTCACTGATCATCCAATAGGTTGGAATAAAAGCAGGCTTGTCACTCTCTCTCTCTCTACCTCTTTTTATTCCTCTCTCGCTCTCTTGTCGTCTTTATCGCGGTGATCACTCGAACACGAGCCTAACATCTCCGGTTTCCACCTCCCAGGTTTGTTCTCTTCACCGCCGCCGCCGATGCAGCGGAGGTTACGGTGTTAAACACGGAGCTGCTAAACGCTCCCCAAGGTAATAACAGTTAGCACGTAGACAGTCGGAGCTGCACCGGCGACGGAGAGCGGAGGGAAGGAACGGAGGAGGGAGGAGGAGGCAGAGCGAAGAAGTAAAGGAAATAAAATCATTAGCAGACAGAAAGATGTGAAACCAGAGAGAAGAAGAAGAGCTGGAAGATTAGTAACGGCTAAACCGGAGGTATAAATAAAGAAGATGGGATGTGACAGTGATGCAGCGCCGCTGTGATATTGTTGCATGTTGGTGAGTGAGCACAAGTGCATGGTAGTGATTACATGGGATTAAATCCAGCTTTTAGGCTTGTCAGCCCTCTTTTCATCCACTATTCCACTTGTACAAGAACGCCGGGATGTAGCGGCGCACAAGCACCCAATTATTGGTGATGTAAGAATATCAACTTTACTGAGTGTGAAGGTTCAGGACATAATCTCGTATTACGCTCCACATGCTGGACTTTTTTCTGGGAGCTTCCGTCTGCACGGACTCATCAGCAGCTTCAACACTTTCTCTCCCTCAAACTTGTCTGAGGGTGTTGGAGCGCCGTCACTCCGGTCGGGCACGCGACCGCTGTTCCACCGAGCCGGGATGATTGGCGGTTCCGTACCCCGCAGACGCCGATACGACGGTGAGGTGACGACCCCGTCCCTACGACCCCGTCCCTACGACCCCGTCCCTACGACCCCGTCCCTACGACCCCGTCCCTACGACCCCGTCCCTACGACCCCGTCCCTACACCTCTCTGGGACAGGGAACCTTCTGCATGGGGATCAGACAACGTGTCATCCCGTCTTGTCAGATACCAACGAGGTTCTGTGAGATGAGGCAATAACAGACCCAGAATGAGTCCAACTGAACAACCTGAGCGTGTTGTAGTACAGAAACTTTAATAACTTCATCCACGTATGAAGGAGACGTGCTCTGACACCCCCGGGTACAGGGCAGCAGTCCCTCCCGACTCACCCACAAACCAGTCAAGCTGTTCAAAGGGTATAAGAGGATACTGAGATATGGATGCTGTGGGTGGAGGTGGAGTTGGCTCCTCCCCCAATCCCATCCAATTCCCCCCGTCTCCTGGAGGCCAAGTCCAGGCCATGTCTAAGATTTCACAACGATTAGCGAGGGAGGGATGAGGAGGGATATAGAGATGTACCAGAGCAGCATTATCCATTAATCACCAGAGAGGGAGGGAGGGAGGGAGGGAGAGGAAGAGAGCAAGGGATGGTGTAATGAGGAGAGCGTGGACGGTCCTAACACGGCTCAGCGTGGGACGGTGGTCCTGCCGTCTGGACCTCCGGGGGTCCACGGTGGTACCGGAGATTAGTGGAGCAGCTTCCTCCTCTTTAACAGATAAATGTTCCGTAGTTCAACCCAGGTCAGGCAGACGTTGTGAACCTGGAGGATGATGGACTGTCGTGTTCTCATCAACATGTGACTCACTTGTTCTTGTGGGTTTCTTCTGAAGTTGTTCCGAGCTGATTCCAAATCTAATCCAGCTCTATTTGGTAGAATCTGATCCGACTTCTTGAACGCATTGACAGTTGGACGTGAGCTGAATGTCGATCATGTTGTCCACACTGTGACTACAACGATACGTACAAACAAACAGACGACGACCCGCTGCTGGTTCTTATTGTTCAGCTGGTCCAAGGTCAAGGAGGAACCTTCAGATTGGAGGGTTCCCTCTAATCAGCCTGGAACATGGTTCTAAATGTTTTAAATATGTTGAGGAGAGAGGGAGAGAGGGAGAGAGGGGGGGGGAGGGAGAGAGAGAGGGAGAGAGAGGGAGAGAGGGGGAGCGAGAGAGGGCGAGCGAGCAACCACACATGTTTCCAGGAGGTTTTTCTATCAACATCTGGTCAACATTAAAATGTTTGCCTGGCGATTGTACGTACAATAAACTGAGCATGAGCAGAGAAGTGAAGGATCTTTCTGTTTCCACTTGTGTGATCGTTACCAGCTCCGTCGTCAGACCTAGAAGGTGTAGTGAACCTCCCCCGTGCTCGCCGCCGTGGCGGGAGGAAGGTGAACCGGAGTGACCATAAAACCCCGAATGGCCTTCACTTAGTGGTTCCCCCCCCCCCCTCCCCCCCTCCGTACCCACTCCTCTCCTTTTTTTATTTTTTATTTTTTTCTGTACTATGAATAAATTTAGTCTGTCCCGGACATGAAAATGTCAAATACCTAAAATACACCTTGGCTAAATAGCATATTAATTTTTAATGCCTGCTCATCCTATGCTGCTATTCTCATATCAGGCCTGTCTGCCAACAGCTGTTGCTGGCGCTCCGGCTGGGAATTTATCATCCATCTAGCTAACGGAGGGAAGGGAGGGGGGGGTGAAAAAAAAAAGAGAGATGGGAGACATTGTTCAGGAGAAGATAAGGAATAGGGGAGGGACACATCAGAGTTTTCATGGATCTCCACCTCGCTTTTATATCGCCGGCACCTTCCAACTTTTTTTTACTTTGATATACGAGTGGGATTCAATTACATTAATGCCAAACATAAATTGCTCAACATTCCCTTCTTTCTTCCCCCGTCGGTGGTGCGTCGCAGCGCCAGCCTCTCATACATAAAAGAGGAATAAGAAGCCGAGTGGTGACATTGACGCTGGAGGTGGTGACATTGGAGAGCGCGGCGGAGGGAGGCGACACGCGCCGAGGCGACGTGCCTGTGTGGGTGTTGAATGCCACCCATGTGTGTTTTTAGGTGGCATGTGGCGGATGATTATCATAGATTATCACAATCCAGATTGTTACAAGTTCTGTCTGCGTACATAGCGGCAGTGTACTGTAGCTGTGAGACTGTCTGTGTGTGTGTGGTTTAAGACAGAGTGCCTTTGGGGATAAGACTAAATGGTGAGTGAATGACGAACAGTTGGAGTGTGTAGGTTCGGCGTGTGCAGATATTTGTGTGTGTACGTCTCGTCGTCTTGTTTCCTCGCTGTGCTTGAGAAACTATCAGGGTTCTCTCATCCTGTCTGACGTCGCACGCTGAAGCTTCATCACTCTCCCTCTTTTACCATCAATATACAGCAACCACAAGCCGAACCAAAGCCCGACTCCTTTTTGTTCCTCATTTAGCTCAACAAGTCGGGACGGTAAAGGCGATCGGTGTTAATGTCTAATGTCAGAATCAACACTGTAGATGGTGATCAGGCCGTCCACCTTAAATTCGACTGCCGCAGCATCACAAGTCATTCAATCGCCTCTTCTCAGATCAGAAGCCGAGGTTTGTCTTCCTGTTCTGTGCCGAGCTAGCTAGCTAACACAGCGGGCTGGTAGCTACAGATACCATGACGACCGTCCTGTAGCTTCCACACACTCCAGCCTGTCTCCAAACAGGGGGGGGGGAGTCCTGCAGCTTCTCTTTAAGGTGGTATACATCGGTGTGGCTCTCTGGGCCTTCGCTGTACCTCTAACACTCACCGTGATTAGCAACTTCAGTCCGTTTGTCTCCGTCCGTTGGCGCGAGTTAAAGGCTACAACCGACAATCAGAGTCCGGCATGCGCCAGCATCTGGAGCCGTGGCACTGATCGTCTCATTTAACGGGCCGCCCGCTGCATCTCATCCAGCAGCCGACTGACTGACTCGTGCCGCGGTATGAGGAGCAGGCGGCCAGGTGACCTCAGAACATGCTAACGGTGTCAGCTGAGTGTTAGCTTACCTTAACACACCAACAGCATACTGGACCGCAGCCCGTCTGTTCGGATCAAGTGGACGACCGCGTCCTGGAATGGCCACCTGGACGGAGACACAGAGGCGGGAAAGGTTAGAGCGGGAGTTGATCATGAACTACCGACCGGCGGAGGGCGAGCGCGACGCAGGAACAGAGTAAAGAAGAGACGGGAGGCGAAGGGAGGGGGGGTTCGATGTCAAGATGAAAATCTGACAAATTCCGCAAGCGACACCGCAGAGGTCGAGGGAACGCAGCCGAAAAAAGGTTAAAGATGAAATCAAATCTGGCGGTGCCCGGAGGCACGGCTGGAAATCTATCCCTCCGAGGCAAGGCCACGGCTGACGCAAGGCAGACAAGGAGCTAAATACTGCACGCCACTCGGGGATCTTTCATTTTCAACCGATCAATAAGGGCTTATATTTATCAGGACCTCCGAGCAGCTGCCACGTCTGACAACCTCCACTTCATTTTAGCCCCCCCCCCTCCTCCTCCGTCCTCCTCTGCTCCTCTTCCTCCTCACATGCTAAATTGAGACCCAGCGACCATGAAACGGGGGCAGAGACCCCGGCCTGCCATTAACCCCCGCCGTGTCACTCGACTGTCTGACACCCGCACACGTACAAACACCCTGGAAACACTCGTCTCCTTTAAAAGAAACATCAATCTGGCCTTGGGGCGCGCGCACACACACACGCACACACACATACACACACACACACACACACACGTTTATTTTTCTTTTCTCTTTTTGTCCAATCCCAGATTACCACAGTGAGTCTGAGGAGCATTGTGGGAGATTCTGGTTTTCGGGGTCTGCGTTAGAATAACTGGCTGTCTAATCATCCGCACAACAATATTTGCTGTGAGGCATCTAAATAGATTATCGCTCGTCCATCTGTGTCATCATTGATTTATAAGGCATTAAGCTGCTCGGGGAGGAGATCGGGCCTCGCCTCCTCTCCGCCGTTAAAGGGGCTTCTCGTGGAAATCGGGGGCACGGCGACGGAACAACCGTGGCACTCGTCTAACCTCCCCTTTAATCGTCAGGCGGGAGGAGGAAGTGGAAATAGGACGGGGTGGATCTGCTTGTGTTTTTTTTTTTCCTTTCTGCAAAAAGGGGAAGTATGAATCCAAATTTTCTGCATCTCTTTTTGTTTGGCGATACAAAGAGACCGGGAGGAGGGGAGGAAGTACAGGAGAAAGGAAAAAACTACACACAGGGAGAAACAAACAGCTCACACACACACACACACACACACACACACACACACACACACACAGAAAAAAAAAAAACAAGGGACATCATTAACATATGAATGCTATATGCAAATGGTGGGGAGAGAGCAGATGTTGGTGCATTTAATTGACCTATATGTGAATTGGATCCAAACCTTTCAGTGTGTGTTCGGGCCCGCTGGGTACAGTTTGGACTGCTGCAGCACCTCATCACTGGAGCAGGGACGGCGGTTAAACACCCCAAATAAAACCAGCTCCCATGTATGAAGCATTAGATTTGTTCTTGAGGTGATAACAGGAACTCCTGTTTGATTTGAATTGGTTTTACTTCTCCACCACTTCCAGATGGAAGGAGAGGACATGGATATATTTGTATGGCAGCTTTAAACCATCTCATGATGCTTTGGAGGAAACCTGAATACAAGCTGGGCCCGTCCAGAGACCCGACCTCGGGTTGAGTTTACTCTGGTTTGAGATTTGAAATGGAAACATTTAAAAAACAAAGCTTTGTATTATAATCACACTCAGTTCTGGTGCTGAGCCATGAAAGAGGAAACAAAGCATTGTGGGTAATATTTTAGGCTCTTTAAAACTGACAACTTGTGATTCTCTCAATCACTTTTAATTAGACATTGGAAATGGTTTTCATTGAACACTAACATGTTCCCAGTTGTTGAGCACATCTGGACTCAGAATGATCATAGAGCACTGAAGATCATTATCTCATGAAGCTGTTAGATGGAGTTCAATGCTGACGAGAGCAGCTGACCCAGAACTGTTCAACAGTAGTGGAAGTAGATGTTGAGCCTTTATCCTGCAGGACTCCCAGTACGTGGAGCGTTCCATTTATATAAGGGGGTTCCTGCCTCGAACATGGAGGAGCATCAGAGGGAAGAACATGTAGCCAGAAGTTCATTCATCCCTCGACTTCAATAAATTATCCGTTCGTATTTGACCCCATGAAGCCCGACGGCAGACAGTGAAACTCCGGACACGGCCTGGACGTGACCTTTCACACACGTAGCCCTCAGCAGGAGATCGTCCGTGTCAGACGCACCTACCGGATCCCTCCGTTGGGTTCGGGCGAGGTGTGGCGGTCGGGTACGAGGCAGGACGTGATGCGCCGGGGTCACGAAGCCGGTCAGAGTTCCTGTTCCAGTGCGCTTGTACGAACATTTCACGGCCTCTTGAAGACCCTTCTGGTTCCAGGTCAGTCCAACAACAGAAACACGGTCACCACGGTCACCACGGTCACCATGGTCACCACGGTCACCACGGTCACCACGGTCACCACCACGGTCACCACCACGGTCACCACCGTCACCACCGTCACCACCGTCACCACCGTCACCACCGTCACCACGCCCACTCACCCGCTGTAAAATCATCTGTTCCATTCACACATTCCACCGACTTCGCTCGCTGCACCTTGCAAAGTCTCTCTAACGTCCGGACGTGTCGTCACGGACGGGTCGTCACGGACGGGTCGTCACGGCTCCTGCGGGCGACGTCGAGATAAGTTCAGGGTTTCCGTGCAAAGAGAGAAAAGAGAGAGAGGAAGGGGGAGTAAAAGTTCCGCCTTGTACACTGCAATGTTTGCATGGGTGAGCCATGAAAAACACAGATGCTATTTTCATCTGGGCCTCTGCCTTTCTTCCCCTCCTCCTCCCCCCCGATCCCTCCTTCTCTCTCTCCTCCCTCTGTCTTTTATTCTCTTACTTTATCCCTCTCTTTTAGTCTTTGACCGCCCCCCAACACACACACACACACACTCGTTCTGGGGAATGTCATTAAATTGTATTAAATAGCCTTTTGTCCAGGGGGCAAGGACCACCCGATATATGATAATACATTAAGGCCCCAGTGAAGCAGCCAGTGAGCCGAAACCATCTTATGAACAAGAATGGTGTGTGTCGCCGTGTGTGTGTGTGTGTGTGTGCTAAAGCAGTACATGGGGGGGGGGAAGCGATGGAGGAAGGAGAATAAGGAGAGTTGAGGTAGAGAGATAGAAAGAGTGGGATACAGAGGAAGGGCAGGGAGGGAGAGGAGGAGGCGCCGCGGCCGCCTGCCGGTGCATGCGGCTCCCTAACAACTGTGACACATACTAATAGAAACATACCTAATAAATTACGAGCTTTCAGGGTCTGGCAAGCTGACATTTTCTGTGTGCGCGGGACAATTTCATATCTGCGGCGCGAAGTCGAGGGGCCGCTGGACCAAATTGCATCACACGGAGATGCCAGAGGATTAGCATAAAAATTAACACTTAAATTTCAGCTTATTGTCAACCCCACTCTCCGGCACCGGCTGCCTCACAACAATCAATTCCTCTTAGAAATCTGATTAGATTCCATGACGCTTATTATCCCAGTCATGTCTGCCTGCCCCCTCCTCTCCTCGCCATCACACACACACACACACACACACACACACACACACACACACACACACACACACACACACACACACACACACACACACACACACACACACACACCCCTGGCACAGCTCTGGCTGCCATGACTGCCCACACCGTTTGTTTCCATGGAATAAACACATCCATAGGAGGGGCATTTCTTTTCATTCTCCGTCCCGTGTTTATCTTGTGATTCGGTGTCTTTATTCTGCACAGAAATGCATCCAAACATGCAGCTCTTCCCCTCGTGTGTGACTCATGTTCCCTCCTCATGTCCTGTGAACGCGGCGACGGCCGGCGGTCGACCACACAAATATGAGCGGTTACTATTCGACGTTTTCTTTCCTCTCGGCTTTTAAATTTCAAGCGTTTAGATTGTGAGTTCGCCGATTCGCCTTAAACTTCACCTCCTCCCATCCGTCCTGGAGTACACAGCTGTCGCCGGGCGCCTCGTGTTTACAACGCTGGAATGATGCAAAAGAAAACAGAAATCTCATCTCTCGCAATGAAATATTTGTCAATAACGCTTTCAGCTGAAGCACGTTGCACAAGTATGTACTAAAAGCACGGCGCACGTTGGGTGGCTTTCGGTAAGACTCTTGATTGTTTAGACAAATGGCATTTCATCGCATCCAGATGTCTTTAAGCTGCGCGGAGCCGCCGTCGCCGCTTCCAAGGCGCAGGATGGATGTATACAAACATCTCCTCATAACTGCATTCCTCCTCGTCGGGGCCTCCGAGCCCCTTCAGCTAACATTTAATATTCAGGTTGGAGCATCCTGGAGGTGAAACACGGATCATGTGAATAGGCCACGTGCCCCCCCCCCGGCAGGTCCAGGTGCTCCGACACCAACGCAGCCGAGGGTCTGCAGACTGGATGGAGAGGGCGAGCGGAGCGAGGAACAAATCCTCTGATGTTCTAAGTGGATAACAACAGCTCCTGCTATGCAGCAGCAGAGGCGCAGAATAATTTAAACTACCTACCCTGCCCCCCCCCCCCCCCCCCCCCCCCCCCCGCTGCCCCCCCCCACACGGCCACCCCTCTATTCTTATGTTAACACAGCAAAAAAGAGGAGTGGGCCACCCAGCAGCAGAGCAGAAACTTAAGTCCTCACTTCAGGAAAAATAATCCATCTCTCGGCCTCGGCCTCGCTTTGCAATGCAACCTTACTCTCTCACACACACACACATTCGTAACAAGGGGGGGTGGGGGGGGGGGCACTAGTACATCTACTGTGCCTTTAAAGCATATTCCTTTCAGACGAGACTTTGAAGAATAATAAACCCGGTGCTTAACTGGGCTATTTTCCCTTTGGTTAATGCCACGCAGCAGCGAGGCGGCGGGGGCGAGAAGAATTCATAAGTCTTTAAACGCAGAGTAAACACTACTTTCTTTGTTGATCGTAGAGCTCTGTTGTGTGTTTTTTTTCTTCCCGGTCTGGTTCCCCCCGCTTTCCCCTCTTTCTTTCTTTCTTCTGTTTATATCTCCTCTTCCAATCTCAAAGCAGAAGGTTGTGTTTGGTCTCCAAACAGCACATCTGAGGTCCACACCTCGCTGACGTTTTATAGGTTCAAATCCCCGAGAACGGGGGAGACGGGGAGCGAGTCATATTTTATACCGGCGGTTTATTTTAACGGGCGCTTGTAATTAACGCAGCATGTCCTGTATCTCCCGGCCATCCATGCCAAGGCCTTTATTTAAACAACTTTATTGTGAGATGTTTGCGTTCTCAGCGTTCGGCCGGGGCCACACACAGAATATTATTTCATACTTCAGGGGAGGGAGGAGGAGGAGGAGGAGGAGGAGGAGGAGGAAGAGTTTAGTTTTGTTTTTGATTACAGGACTCATTTTTTAAGAAAGCCTGAAGCCCAGCGAGCGACTGGGACTGGAGGAGAAGCTGCTGACAGAAGGAAACAAACGTGATTCAGATCAAACTGTTGATGTCACAATAAGAGGACTTGTTGGAGTGTTTGTGTTCTCACGGGAAGACGGAGTGTTTGACCCGGAGTGAACGCGGAGCTCAACATGTTTCAAACTGCAGCCACATGTGTTGATCACGCTGCTAACTGGGAGAACTGAACCTCTGCAGTCCGTTATCTCCTCTGCAGCCCGCTCAAACTGCTTTAAACTAACGGACTCGATAAGTCGGGGACACGGGAAGCCTCACTCGTCTTTAGAGTGAGGACGGCCGGCGTGGTTGGAAGCTGTCAGCACATTAGCAGCTTCGCTTCCACACACTCACTTCTCATTTGCTGTGAGTGTTCGACTCTGGATATATTGAAACCAGATAACACAGCACATGTTGGTCTCCAGTGGGAGGCCGTCCCGCTCTGACGAGACTCGGTTTGGATGCAGGAGATGCAGCACGTCCACGTCCGTCAGTGAAACGTTTGATTCTCTGACCTCCATAAAACACTCGCAGCAGATATTCTAACAGTATGTGACCGTCTAATAACGGAGCCTCCGTCCTCTACAGAGCCGATATGAGGCCCCTCCAGGCAGGCTGTCCAGCCGATCAGATGGACGGCTCATCGCCATGGCGATGCTAAGATCAGTGGCAGGCTGATTGACAGGTGAGAGAGAGAGACAAAGGTTGTGGCTTCACTGCAGCCTGCCGAGCGGCGGTCAGTGTCAGCGATGCTCCGGGTGACGAGGAGGAGGGAGGAGACTGGAGGCCAAACAACGCGACAAGACGCTCACCTGCAGCACCTGCAGCTCCTCACCTGGTTCAGATGAACACACACAGCTCTGACTGGTTCCTGTGGCCATGTGAGTCTGGACAGAAGAAACAGCAGCTGTGTTTACACACTATCAGTACTTCACACCTCGTCTTCTCCTCCAGCGTCTGCAGCACCGGTTCACCCTGACGGAGGTCCTTCATCCTGCCGTCAGATGATGTCGGGGAGGCAGAATCATCTCGTTACTCGACGGGCAGAGACGAAGAACGTTTAACTTATTGTGATGTTGGGCTGACAGAGGAAGACTCAAGCCTCAATCATCGACAGTTCTTTCTCGAAGTTTGCCTCTGTTGTTTCTTTGCTGTTCCTGCGTCTTCATCCTGTCCGTTCAGCTCGTCTTCTTCCTCCCCCTCCTCCCCCTCCTCCCTGGATGTTGTGGTGTGAGGTGGAGACACTAATAGATCGAAGACGGAGAACACCTGGCCGCTGCGAGCTAACACGTCCATTATCCTTCTCCACCCACTGTTGTTACCCCTCCTCTTCATCTTCATCTTCTTCCTTTTTCTAATGAAAAAAGATGGTTTACTGTCTTTAAAGATTCTAACTGCTCCGACACGTAGAGCTGAGAGGGAAGTGATGTCTTCTTACACACACACACACTGACATCCGTGGCACACACACACTCACACACACACACACACACCCACTCCCGAGTGCTCTCCAGCCCAACAGGGTGGACCCGTCCACCAGAGCTCCATCGATCCTACCTGCCTCCGCCAAAATCTCCACTGTGTCATTCAAACCCTTTCAATATTTAATCACCAGTTCCACCATCAGAACAAGTCTCACACTGTCAACACACACACACACACACACACACACACACACACACACACACACACACACACACACACACACACACACACACACACACACACACAAATGAATACAAACACTCACACAGCTGCAAATGCACACACAACTTCTAAATGTGTATAAATACCTCTTTACTTTTACTACCTGCGGTATTCCAAGTACCCTCATACCTCCGTCCCTACACACACACACACACAAACACACCCTCACACACCCACACACACACACACACACACACACAAATGAA
>CAAKHC010015073.1:0-14871 GCA_901007825.1 Macroramphosus scolopax
AAAGGCTGACCGGTCAATTTGGTCAGGATTCCACACGCAAGAGAAGATGTAGGAAAATCCCAGAGCAAATGTACCAAGTACACCAAAGTACTATAAATCACAAGTTCAATACCTCTTAGCCAAGCAGCATAAAATTCTGGAAAGTGTCAGGCAGGCCTTGTTCTAAAAACTGGAGTATTTAATAATCATGTCTGTGCTTCGAACTACTTTCTTTCACTCTCAGCTGAAAATACCATTAACAAATCTGTGAAAGACGATGTGCTGGTCAGCATTCAGACACCTGAAGGACTTGTTGGATGTGACACACACATCCCTGCCCTCAAAAAAGTGGATGAGGACCAGCAGAGACTGGAACTGCTCTCCATTAAAACACACTTAAAGCTGCATATTGCACAGAGCAAAACAATGTAAATATATCGGTGTTGAATATTGGGAAGTGGTCTGTTTGAAAGCATCAATATTTAAGTGGCACGAATAGAATCTACAGGAACCATATTCTAGTTGTTTTGGACCCTGCGTCTGCTTCCCTCCCGTCCTCTTACCGATGGCTGGTGGTCTTGTGAGTCGAGATCGACTGCTGGCTGACAGATGACTTGGTGCTCAGGTGACGGCTGCTCTCATAGTGATGCTTCTGCTGCTGCTTCTGATGGTGCTCCTGATGGTGCTCCAGATGCTGATGATGACGATGCTGCTGCAGCTGCAGCTGCAGCTGCTTCTGATGGTGCTCCTCATGGTGCGCCTGATGGTGCTCCTGATGGCGCTCCAGACGGTGCGCCTGATGGTGCTCCTGATGGTGCGCCTGATGGTGCTCCAGATGGTGCTCCTGATGGTGCGCCTGATGGTGCTCCTGATGGCGCTCCATACGGTGCGCCTGATGGTGCTCCTGATGGTGGGCCTGATGGTGCTCCAGATGGTGCTCCTGATGGTGCTCCAGATGCTGATGATGATGCATCTGCAGCTGCTGCTGCTGCTTCCGAGACACGTGTAAGGATCCTGACATCCTGAGGGCCACTCCGCCAACTTATGAAGTCAGACTGTCCTTAAACTTTACCAGTTCTGTAAATTAATCTCACCGTTATTATTATAGATTGATTGCTGCATTGGGGGTTAGTTGAGGAAGCGAATGGGGATTAGGTTTCAGGTATAATTGTTTAGCCAACCGGTTATTGTTAAAAGCATGTTTTATTTTTCAACGTTAAGATAGCGTAGTGACTCGTTAAAGCGTTAGCTCAGGTTAAGATCTTGGTTATTGTCATCATAAACAGATTTGGTTCACGCGATGCTAGAAAATAGGTAAAATTCATGTCATGTCAATGTTTATGTCAAAATTTGTGGTTGTTCAAACAACTGTCCAAAAAGTTTCCTTCCAAAAATTACAAATGATCAAGCAGATGTCAAAACTGTTGCCTGTTTTGTCTGATAAGCTGATCAAGTTAGTGACTGATTGTTGTGTCCTTAAGCTCCTCCCACAGGCATTGAATGCCTCTTTATGTGTCAGGAGCTATAAACTGTGTGGACATTTGATGAATAAGAAAAAAGATCTGATTTACAAAAACTCTTTTGTTCTGTGGGGAATCAAATGAATTCGTAGCTCTTCTTCATTTAAATTTCGCTGCAATGACACATGCAGTCTCTTCTAAAGGGACACAGTTAGATACAGACTGTTAGTGTACGAGACAGCAGCTGAACCGATAAGGAAATACGACATGAATAATAATGGCTTATAATGGATCGATTAGGTGGTTAACAGTAGGCCTCGAGCCTTAATGATTCAATACTGCAAGAGATTACCAAAGGATACAACAGGATTAGAATTATTTCCTATTTGAAAGAATTACTAATAAATAAAATATATACAGCACTCACCACAACTAAGAATCCGCCAATCCACCAATAGTTAGGAATATTAGAGAAAGAGGGTGCTATTCCAAAAGTAACTAAAGCAAGTCCAGGTCCAGGGAAAGCAGCAGGGTGAGGGCCAGTGGACAGGACTGAAGCCCACAGAACAAAAATAATGCTGCCACTTGGCAGAATGCACAAGACACCGTCAGGACCTTTTAAGGTCGGGGCGGCTTTAAATTTAGACCATGAGACCACGAGAAGGGCTGAGGAGTCTCTACTTTGCTTGGTGGTGTTGTGAGCTTCACAGATCATAAAGAGGAACTGTCTGCTTGTGGCCTGCAGTTTTGGGTCTGATAAGTGAATATGGCAGATAAGGAGCAGGGGTCGTTCAGTCACTGCTACCTGGTGAGCCAGAAGAAACTTTACTAAAAGCATGCTTTGTAGGCAGAAAAAAAAAATCCATATCATTTCGGCAATGAGCCATTAAAGCCAATGATGCCTTAGTACACTAATAACTAATTGGCCCTTGTGTCACCTGTCAACTTTGGCGAAAATGTAGCTTAATAGTGTGATCGCTTTCTCTATTTCCTTTATTGTTCAGGTCAGCTTCTTGTGACCAGTAAGCAGTTATTCTGTTGTACAACAAATTGAGTAAAAAAAGAACGAGACAAATCTGTCTCTGCAATCGCAACAAAATCTCCTCCAGAATCAACCATGTAATCTCCTCTGATTCTAATTATAATAGTTTGTTGGTCTTTACTGCCATCTAGTGTCAAAACACGACAACTGCAACATTGTCCTTTGGATAAACGTAAACAAATTATCAAAATAGGAGCTGTTTTATTTAGCTGTGTCTTTCACCTGTGCCACCGAATTTCACAGCTGGACGAATACAACTCGCCTAATGTAAAAATGCAAACCGACGAGCAGGATTAGATTTTCTATCATGATTAATAAGGCAGGAATGTACAACGTTGATCATTACAGCTCGACGCTGATTGGTCAGTTGAGGGAGCGACTGTGATTGGTCTGTTTAGGGAACAAGGAAGTGAAATTCTGATGGTTGCTCATCAGCTTGTGGATGCTGTGGTGTCAGTGTGCTCGGCAGTTTGGCAATAACATCTTTAATTTCCAAGGTAGGTGGGTTAATTTGCACATATCGGTTGTTTAACTTAGATCACATCAGGTTTTTTTTGTTCACTGTTCTCGGCTAGCTCGCAGTTAGCCGGGTAATGTTAACAGGTAATGTATTGTGCTAGCTAAAGCACAGAGCTGAAACAACGATAGTTAAGATTTGGTTCATTCGGGCTATTAGAGTAAACATAACGTATGTGTTACAGCATACTGTATATATGGGTATTGATTATTGGGTACCAATGACAATTTAATGGTTATTTAATGTAACTCAACAATGTGCATTGTCAACTAGTGTGTGGCAGGCTAACGCTAATCACATTCTGTGTGATGTTGCTAGCATCAAGAAATCGTTTGTTTTACCCACACAGTGCATCTGCAGTTCATAAATAACATCAGAATACATGGCTATTATCCAAGATAAGAGAATAACCCTCTTCAGTTTAGTATAAAGATAATAAGACAGATGTACATTTGGAATCACATCGAGAAATATATAATATCGGTTTTACAGGAGGAGGGAACTACCAGCTGTCACCATGTCAAGCAAAAGGGCCAAGGGGAAGAACACCAAGAAGCGCCCTCAGCGCGCCACCTCCAATGTGTTCGCCATGTTCGATCAGTCTCAAATTCAGGAGTTCAAGGAGGCCTTCAACATGATCGACCAAAACAGGGATGGATTTATCGACAAAGAAGACCTTCATGACATGCTGGCCTCTTTAGGTAAATGCATAATAATAATAATAATTAAGTTGATCTGTCAAAAGCAGCACCTGCATTCAAATCCTCTTATCTTCTTTCGACAGGTAAAAATCCTACAGATGAGTACCTGGAGGTCATGATGAATGAAGCCCCAGGCCCGATCAACTTCACTATGTTCCTGACCATGTTCGGAGAGAAGTTAAATGGCACAGATCCTGAGGATGTGATCCGCAACGCGTTTGCCTGCTTTGACGAGGAGGGAACCGGTGAGTAGCCCTGTGAAGCATATATTCTTCCCGCATTTAAGTTCACCTGGTCTACGTAGTAATGGCAGAATTATTGTATGTATTATGCTGCGCGTCTGTTGTTCCCTTGGGTGGGAATAAAACAAAGCTCTGTGTTCTCAGGTGTGATCCAGGAGGAGTACCTGCGCGAGCTGCTCACCACAATGGGCGACAGGTTTTCAGATGAAGAAGTGGACGAGCTCTTCCGCGAGGCGCCCATTGACAAGAAAGGAAACTTTAACTACGTAGCATTCACACGCATTCTAAAGCACGGTGCTAAGGACAAGGATGATTAGGGATTGGAGCATCGCTGGATGATGTTCATTCCGTACATTAAGTATAACCGCTTTATCCTGTCATTCGGCTCTTGATGAGGAAGCTTCACTGCGGTGTAGCCTACTAAAGGTTATTAAGCTGCTTGCTGGAGCGTTCTTCTGAACCCTTGCTCCAACCCTAATGTCATTTGCACATGTGCGATAACATCACTCAGGGTCTTTCTAAACTAGGTAGAGATGTATGAGAAAGACCCTCTTGGATTAAGTTGGAAATAAACTAAAACGAGGTGCGTGTTATTGTGATTGGTTTTGGTGTTACTGAATTGTCTGTCATTTGTAGGAAATTAAACATTTTAAGATGAAATGGTGTCATCAATACGTTGTGTTTTTATTTTAAAACAAAGGAAAATGATATTCTTACCATTTTGCACAGGTTTCAAAGACACAGGATTACACAAGATCAGTTGCTGGACTACACGAAGATACTCAATATAGACTGAATAATAAAGACATACACAATCAGGTCAGAAGTATGTGGACATCCTTGTGATGAGCCAAGGCAGTTTTTTATAGTTTGGGATGACAGTTCTCTGCTTAATGAGTCCTGTGGTCTAAAAAGGTTATGTAATGGGAAAAGATGCTCATCATTACTTCCCTGCTACTTGCTATATTTTGGGAAATAGGGTGCTTCAATGCACACAGGGACTCAGATAAACTAGTTACCAAGTGATCTGAGAAAACGTTTATATGTTCTGTAGTAACCTGGTAACTTTAAAAGCAGGTTTATTTATCAAGTTTGGGAAATGCACTTTCATGTCAATGCTCCCATGCAAGATCGGTAAGCAAATTATATTCACAGATCTGTGTGGATGATTGTAACTGGTCTGCATAGAGTCCCGATCTCAACTCCATCCAACATCCCTTGGATGACCTCGCTACTGATCTTATGTCCAAATGGAAGCAGATCTCTGCAGGCCGACTCCAAAATCAGGTGGACAGTCCTCACAGATGAGGTGAAGCTGTTAAAGAGTTTTTTTTTCTTCCTTTACTCCCCAGTGCTAAGTTGTCCACATACTCTTGGCCTCTACTGCTGTATGACACAATCAGCTTTTGCAACATCACAAAACCCTTTTCTATGTTTGGGAACAGTTTATTAGTATTGGGTACTTTCATGAACAAATGGCAGTGGAAGTTCTATAGAGTGCTAGTTTGGGATGTTTTAAAACAGATCTACATAATTTGCCGCAATTCAATATCGAGTGTCTGAGGTGTCACAAACAGCTTCTCATATCAGTCTCGGTGCTCTAATAGAGCACACATCAGTGTTATCAGGCATCACTGTAGTCTCATTCTGTTCGCAGGCATCTTCTTGATGATCAGGGCTCTCGTCACGCCAACAATAAATAGACAAGGATCTGTTCCTCACATGAAGTTTTTTTGTACACTTTGCAGCTGCTCACGGAGCAATGCATAGCACATGATGTATAAGAGATGTCTTTAATCTGCCAAGGCAAAGTTTTTAGACTGGATCTTTGATAGATGGTCGGATATACAAGCCTCGATCTTGTCACACTGGGCCAGGAAATCCTATACAACAGAAAATCCACATGATTAACACTGCTATTCAAAATGATCATTTTTATATTTAAAGTGTCTTGTTAGCACATAAAAACAAATGGGGTTACCTGCACAGTTTTTACAAGTCCCTTTTTCTTCATTCTGCAGTCATTAAAATTTTCCGGAATGCTCTGTTGAAAGAGGATGAGACAGTTTGGCATCAGTCACATACGAAATAAACAACACACACAAAAACAAACAACCAACAACCAAAGTAGATTACCAGAGTGTCTAACTGCTCCAGGATCTTCATGAACTGTTCAGCTGATACTTTCACCCTGTGGTCCAGTTTACCAAGGGCATCTGCCTGGAGATCTTTGGCCAAAAATCCCTGACAATACAGGAACAAATATGTAACAAACATATTTACAGTAAAAACCGATGCATCTTAGAAGGCTTGATTCAAAGCTTACATTCTTGAGTCCGGTCAACTCCCCGTCGACCTTCTCAAGCTTTTTAGCAGTCTGTTCCACGGACTTTTCAATGTCTTTCAGCTTCTTCAGTTCAGCTTCCTCCTCAGGACTGTTCTGTTTGTAGATTATTGTCAGTAATTGATTGCATATACTTCCACACATCAGAGACCTCACACATGTTAAAGCCTTACCCTCTTGCCAATCATCATGAGTTTGCAGCCCTCTTTTATTCCATAGCTGGATAGAGATTCTTCCATCTCCTTCAGTGATTTCCCTGGAATGACAATGACAAGATTTAGAAGCAGCTACAAAAGCTGTTAAGTTTGCTCTCTCACAATAGACAATAGAAGTCTTCACTCTACCTTTGAAGATGAGTTTCTGTGAGGCCGACGGAACTCCAGTAACCTGAGTGAGAGCATCTGACAGGTCTTTAACCGTCGGAATCTTGCCATCATCCTGACCTGTTACTGTGATGCTGTGCTTAGTGGATCCTGGAGTGGGTGTTAGAAATTAGAGCTGAATTTTAAATATAGAACGATAATCACATCCCTATGGGATTTATTTTGAAAAGAAAGGGGGGGATTTTTCTGGAGCGTATCTGTTAACTTGGATACAGTCACAAATTAGTGAATGACCAAGAAAACTTGGTTAAGATCACCTTTCATGTAAATGTACCAATGTCAAATTGAACCAGCAAAATGGGATACAAAATGAGAAACAAATGAAATACATTTCGTCTGTAATACTACATTTCTTGGAGATGTTAATTCTTTCCTAAACATTTTTTTTGTTGAATAAAACATGATTAGAACTCGTCTATAACCTACAGATGTCTTGACTCATATGCAGCTGTGAAACACATTTTCAGATGCACCGTTACGAGCTAAATATCGTACAGTTGAAATCAAACACGAGTCCGTCTACTATATTCCCCAGAAGGAAACAGTCCACTCAGTATTTTAAAATCTATTAAGGTATTTAATATAATAAACGAAATCCGACTAGTGAGTTATTAGCAATCGGTTTGTTAGAGCTAACTAACATTAGCTTAACATTTCCGGCTATTCTAGTGATGCTCGACGATCAGTAAACTTACTATACTTCAAACTATCCACAATCTGCTAATTATTGAAATGCCATTACCGTATGAAACTGTCACTGTTATCCCTTGCTCTGACATTTTGTATTTTCGCGTTCTTTAATCACAACATGAATCACACGGCTAATGTTACAACTGATTGCTAACTACTTCCGGTATTGTATTCTGTTCCCCCATCAAATTTCGTCCCCCTCCTGTTAGAGCGCCGCAGTTGGGGTTAGCATTTAAATGATGATTGTGTGGACGCGTAGCTTCGCTCACTGGTTTGGGTTAGGGGAAGGTTGGTGTCAGGTTAAGCATCTGGAGCGACGACTGGCTGCGTTTTTCTGATAAGATTGTTTGCAGGTTAAGGTCAGGGGAAAAACGTCCACGGTGACACAGAATTCGACAAAACCCCGGAACACACAGGAAATACTTTTACTCTTTTATTTATTTATTTATCTTTTATTGACGAAAGACTACGTTCTGACCAAACCAGAGATAGTTATAAAAGTAAACTTAGATTCACCGTAAATGAACCAAACAGTGCATTTACACGAGATACAAATGTTTTTAGAAAACACAAAATATTCTAAAACTCTCAAAGTCCGATGTCTCGTCAGGCGATGTCGAATCTGTGTGACCGATGCCGTGAACCACGTGGCTCTGTGGCGCAATGGATAGCGCATTGGACTTCTAGTCAAGCACTTGAGATGCAATTCAAAGGTTGTGGGTTCGAGTCCCACCAGAGTCGACTTTTTAAGTTGCAAAACTTCATGATTGCTTCTCAAATGTATGATTGTATGTACTACAAAACCTGCCGATCATAAAACACAATGTATACGATTAATTGGCAAATCATAGTTGTTGACACATTTCACCATAATATAAAACTGCCTACTATATTGTCAAGCTCGAAGATTCAAATTCCATGTATGATCGGATTCTAATGATTTTCCAGTGTGGATCAAACTGATGGATTGTCCAATTAAAAACAGATTAATACTTTCATGCTGTCTTATAAAATCTGTAGTCTCTTTTCCACTACCATGAAAGTCGAGGTCCCATTTAAATCCAGAACAGTGTATAAACAATTTAAGAGAAAGAATAAAACAGCCACTGATGAAGAATCAAAAGCCTACACAGAAAAAATTATTCCCATATTGTAATTAATGAATCAGTAATTAAGGACTAAATTATAACATTTTATTTGCATATTTCAAATAATCTGCAAACATATTGAAGAGGTTAAGTGGGAATCATACCGGCTCATAAGAATTAAAACAACATGGTAATTACCACACATAAAACACATGAAACTGAAAACAAAGTCAAATAAATTAACACTTCTAGTGATAAACGACGCTGACAAGTAAAAGACAAGAAGACGATTAAACAAAGAAACTGTGGTCACGATTTTAAAAAAGGTTCAGTATGTTACAAGGCCACATGCTAGCACAGAAGTAGTAACAACTCAACATCAGGACGGCTTCATACTTGTAGTGTTCAGTTTTGCATGTATAAATGTTACTCTACATAAAAAAGTGTTTTTAGTTGAAGTGCAGTTGCTTCATTCGTTCCTCATTTATGTGGCAGGAATCTGCGGCAGGCCGAACTCGTCCACCAAAACACCATCCTGCAGAGTAGATGGAGAATGTCATGAAGACACTTAATTACATAGGCGGACCCGGATTTATATTTACTAACTACTTTGCTGAAAGAAAACATACACTTGAGGCAATAATGCAAAAGGAAATATGAACATCTGCACACATTTTCTCAGATTACGTTGAAATCAAACTGAAATAATACATTTGGATTTAAGACGTGATGTAAAAAACAAACAATCTATGGTGTAATTCATTTGAAAAATTCTTGGCTGTAATTTAAAGTACATGAGATGTTGTTTTCCAGTAGTAGCCTGTTTGTACTTCTGGTCTAAAGTCCGCAGACTGTTACCTTGTTTGTCTTGCTGTCACTGGGCATCCCCTCAGGAATGGACGGGGCAGCTGAGGCCTCATCCAGATAGGAGCTGTCGTCATCCAGCAGCAGCTCGTCACCCAGAGCGTCCAGCTCTGAAATCATAATCACAAGGCCCAGGTAAGTCATAGGTTCGATCTATCGATCTGTATCAAATTCCACCAATTATTATATCTACCTGCTTCAAGATCGTCCTCATCGATGTCTGGAGTGCCGTAGCTGCGGCTCAGGGCCTCTTGTACCTCATTGGCATCTTCCATCATGTCCTCAAGTTGATCCTGTAAATCCTGGAAGATCATGTGATCTCTTTTAGCGCCTAGCATTTCTCACAAACGCATTTTCACCTATGACATTTCACAGTTTTTACCTGTGCAGAGTTTAACATAAATCACTTCTGATGAATAACAGAAACAGTATGGTATCATATAACACATACATAACAACATACATACATCAATTTGGTCAAGTTTAACATCCTTGTAGGCCCTTTTCATTTCCTTTGCACCAGTCTTCATGGCGTCCACCTGGAGAAGTAAATTGGAGACAATATGTTAAGTTTCACGTCAAGAGACACCTCAACCTTTGACAAAGAAGTTCAGAAATGAAAGCGGGAAACGTTTCTTAATCTAATATTGGCTCCTCAAACTAATGACTTAATCAGAGCCACTTGACCTTTGGTCCGACTGAACAACTTAATCCGGACAACACAAGGTTCTTATCAGGTCATGAGGCACTTACGGTTGTTTTGGTGTCCTTTAATGTCTGGATTGTGTAGTTTGCCTGCTCCATGTTGAAAGACTGCTGAGCCAGTTGCTCCCTTTGACCTTCATACCTGGATAATAAAAATACAGTTAGTTTTGGATCATCAATGCTAATCCTTTTTTTTAAAAAAACAGTTCAAATTAGAGCCTGACTGACGCCAGATCACTAACAAGTTTATGCATAAATTTGCTTGTTTCATATGCAGTTTGCAGCTGGTTATTATGGTCAATTTGTGTCTCTGCATGTCCATGTTTCAGGTGGATTTCAATAGGGATGCACTGCTCCAGCTCTTTCAGTCCGGATAGGATACCTGGGCTATTTGCAGTATTGGATCAATGCATCCCTACGTTTGATTGCATGTAAAGCTTTTGTTTGTGTTTCAGTTTTCAATATGTGGAAATTAAAGTGTGTATAATAGTAGACAGAGGAGTGGCGACAGGGAATGATGGAACTGTCACTGTCCATGGCTCTTTTAATTCGTATCAACCAACATACATCCAAATACCTGCATATTAGAATAACTCAAACTGATAGAACTAATAAATCGTATCAAAGCGCTAAACGAGATGGACTCACATTCTCTTCTGTTTCAGGACTCTCATCGCTTTCTGTTTCACCATGTTCTGCATTTAAAAAAAAGGACAAATCAAATTTACAGTGTCTATATTTGCATTATATTGTGCATTAATTGTCTTGTAACCCTCATTGCACTACAATGGATGTCCCACCTTGGAGGGACCGTCTCTCATCTTTTTCATCTGATCCTTGTACTTCAAAAGTTCAGCATCTAGTCTGCTAATCTTCTTCTCTATGGATTCAGACCTGGCATCCACCTGCGTGAGGAGGACATCAGTTATGTCATGATGTTTAGCGTCATGGTGGAACAAACACAGAGCTCAAGTGCTTTCTGAATTTAACGCTGTTCGTGACAAAAACATCTATTTCCAAGTCCACACCAGGAGTCAGGTGGAATGAGGGTCGGTGCTTGCAGTGATTTGAATACATAACGCTAGCTTGCGAGCCTGCTAGCAGAGTTTGCTGGCTTCTATCTTCTTTTCTGACCCCGCTAGCTAAACAACGATACCGTTAGTTGACATGTACAGACATAAACAACAATACACCCCCGGCTGACAGTACTCACATTGCCGATGCAGTCCGACAAATTCGGCGGAGGCGTTTTGGGTTTGCCACGTCCGAATATTCTGTTCATTTTCTAAACGTTTTTACGGCCTCGAATCTTAAACCTTTCCTTTTTAAATAACAAACAATATATCAGATGTAAAGGGGACTCTCCATTCAAGTCACCCGGAAGTAACGGGATGGACGCTAAAGGTTCTAATTGGTTGGTGTAAACAATTGTAGCCAATGAGGGTTGAGGTTCACGGCTGCCCCCATGTGACGACTAGAGGGACTGCAGCTTTAGAGAAACCCTATTGTCCCTGCACACTCTGCATCCATAAGCGTGCTTTGTTACACACCCGCTGCAGATATCAGGGCATCACACTGACTCATATTCTTTACTTAGCTGACGTATTACAAAGTAGGTGAAGTAACAAACTAAAAAAAATGCTCTCCTGAAGTTTAGCATGTATTGCAACCTCCATTATCGACTGTCACTGCTATAGATTAGTATAAATTACATATCTCTGCACATCTTCACTGTGTGTATTTTGTTATTCAGCTCACCTTTGTACCTTATGATTCAGTTGCTGTTTAATTACCTTTAATTCTTGCACGTTTGCAAATTGGCACTTTTGTCCATACTGCAATTCGTTATTTTTGCTATATTTGTAAACTATTCACTTACTGTGTCTTTAATATTGTTGCTATTTATAATAGTTTTTATTATTTCAATACACTCAAATTATATAATTAGACAAAAAATATGATTTATTGTCTATATGAGTGGAATTTGCTTCCCTTTCACTCATATAGAAATCAAATTTATGGAAAAAGTATCTGAAAAGAGAATCATAAGGAATAAGGAAAATAAAGCAATCTTCTGGCTGTTATTCAAGCACTTCTTTGGTTGCGGGTGAAATGACACTTGCTGGAATTGGACATGATGTATATTTAAAATCTCATTGATAGGAACAACTTTTGATTTGCCAGGTTGTGAAGCTCCTGCTTTTTATCTTTTTTGCAATTTTCTAACTGAGCAGCAGACCAAAAGATTGGAAGTTTTGCAGAACTTTTGTCCAAAAATGCACCTACTAAAAACATATGCACGTTTAGAACTGCAGACGTCACGGCTTAATGAAAGGTGAAAACCCCATGAGTAGCAACTAGACGGGGTCAACACCGGTTAGAGAGGATTATCCCCAGGCCGGCGACCACAAACCTTTTCTCAGTAATGGCTTTCAATGGATCAGAAAGCATCAGGGTGCCAATCAAACATCAAGGGAGATAAGAACAGCAGGAAATATGGGTATAATTCACACCATACAATACTCTGCATGGGATGTTAAGCCGTAAGAGTTTCCTCAATGAACTAATGAGCGAAATTATTTCCTTTGTTGCCTATTAGGTTTTATTTAACCCAAGACCCAATAAGTGGACCCGGCTGTCAATCCTTGTTAATGCACAAACACCTTAAGACAAAGAGAGACTGAAAAAAACGCTGTAATCTTGTTCATTACGACTAACAGCCTCATCAAAGACAGATTGATTTAATTAGCCTTGAGTTCAATGTGCACCATGAGGCCTGTCAGCTGTTGTAAAGAGCCGCATCTTCCACGAGCCTTTGACAGATGCCAGTGATGAGGACAATAATTGTTACTTATGATAGAAACGGAAATAATTTCCCATTTATGCCGCACTGACTCCCGGGCTACCCGTACTGTTTACGTCTGATCAGTGTGTATTCACCAACACAAAGGATCTGGCACGCCTATCAGGGATCACATCTAACCCTAACCCACATAATAGCTTAAGTGGCATCACCGTAAATCACCCCGCAAGGCCACAGACACAAAAGTGTCTCTGAGTTAATGAAAGCCTTGGTTTTTTCCTGCTTCTCAGTCACCCTGGAAACCGTGTTGTTGAATAGAATAAGTACAGGTTGTTAGAAAAATAAAAACCTTGGGGAGTTTGCTGATACATATTTCTACCTCCACGTTGGAGGTTGTGACATCTGTTTGGTAAAAGGAAGAAACCTTTTTTGGGAGGTCCATAAAACGCAGCAACAAAGACATAAATAAATAAAAAAATGCTCTTTCAAATGATGCGAGTTACATTTTGCTTTGTCACAGCTTTATTGTGACAGTTGTGCAACGACGAAGCATGTTTGGACACTCATAGCTCGATGATACAGCGAAATATTCAGCAGGTACAACAAGTTTACAGTGAAGCATTATTATTACTGATCTAATACAGTATTGACAGAGTTGTTAAGAAACGCCCACAATGAATTATCAAGCATATGTAAGAACATGTTTCCTTTCAGACTCTGAAGCAAAAAAGAAAACACAGAAAACTGGATGTAGCTGAATAAGTTGGGTTCAGGGGCCCAACATAAGGCACAGAACACAAGGCAGAAGGACTCACATCCATTGATTTGGTGACTCTTATAAAAGCTACAAGAAGATTCAATGACTCTTTACAGCACAGAACAAAGACGTGATATACACTGAGCCACGTGTGATGTACACAATCATATTCATTCGTCACCTGTATACATTCAGTAAGTCTATATAATGAACAGATTCTTTTAAGGACGCGGCAGGAAATCATCGCCGCCGACGTCAGACACACGACGCCGACGAGCTACCTGCTCCTAAAACTGACTGCTTCACATCACATCACATTCAGGCTGTCATTTATCCAACAACAGTTAAATGTTGGTTTGATTCCCCTATAAGAACGTTAATTTACATTAAATTCAGCTAGACATCAAAAGCACTGTTGTAAATACAAATATTATTGTCATGTCGGCTGTTGCCATGGAGCCCTATGCCCAGTATTCACATGTTCTTGGAGGTGAGAACGTGACACAGTATTGGATAATAAACAAGAGGAACTGCAGTATAACAGATGAAGATGTTCAGAGCTGTAAATTCTTAACGTTCAAAGTTCATATCAACTAATTATGGCAAAGAAATAGGCCCTTTCCACCACAGAGAATTTGAGATGTCATAACACAGGTGTAATTATTAATAATAGCGATAAATATTAATGTTATTAGTTACACTGATGTTCACCCTGCTGATATGATGTATAGTTAATGAGCTGCTATGCTCTGTCATACAGTTGTTAATGGAAACATTATCATTCACGGTGAGTCGTTCTCACTCTATTCACCCTGTTTTTGACCTCTAACAGCTCCTGGGGGGAAATATGTGGCTCTTTAATGTTCACCGGCTAGTTGTTAGCGGTGTTTGTTTGCTGTTTGGAGGGTATTCTTGGAGAGCAGCTGCATGCCGCAGCCAAAGACGAACCTACGAGAACCAAAACTGTCCTACATCTTAACAATGAGCTGAAACTCGCTATAAAGCTCTGCAAGTGGGCTCATCACTATATCGTTTGATACACTGTTAATATCAAAGAAACAAATATCGATTAAAAGCTACTAACATCTCGACATTGAAGCCTTGTCAAAGTCAACCGTTCAGTAACAGGACGATCCCGTAACTGTCGTTACATCTTCTACTAGGCTTGGGCAATATACCGATAATATCGTACAACTCGATATCTAAAGACAATACCGGTATTATAAAAAATACCGCCATTATACTATATTACAAAAAAAATTGATTAAAAAAAAAAAAAAAAAAATTTTAATTTTT
>CAAKHC010015073.1:14891-47073 GCA_901007825.1 Macroramphosus scolopax
AACGTACGAGAACCAAAACTGTCGTACATCTTAATGAGCTGAAACTCACTATAAAGCTCTGCAAGTGGGCTCATCACTATATCGTTTGATACACTGTTAATATCAAAGAAGCAAATATCGATTAAAAGCTACTAACATCTCGACATTGAAGCCTTGTCAAAGTCGACCGTCCAGTAACAGGACGATCCCGTAACTGTCGTTACATTTTCTACAAACTGTTACCTGCAAAAGCGAAACAAATTCACAATACAGCAAATACCCACAGTAGAATTCACGCAGTACACAGTCCAGTACACATCTACCACAATGCTTGTAATGTGATAAGTCATCAGAAATACGAGGGACAAATACTCACTTGATGTATTTACGTGAGAACTACATTCATAACTTGAATGTGAAAGCCTGTTGGACCATTTCCAGGTTAGACAGACTAAATATATACATACTTAATAAAATACTTTCGTTTCTCCTGTTTAGACTTTTTTCTTTTAATCAATATGTGAATTCAACAGCGTGTAAATGTTAAGAAAGTGTTTGTGATAAACGTGTAAATGCATTCAGCTTCGACTCCTTCAAAAGGGATTTTAGACTTCATTACATTCTCAGTAAAGATGCTTTAAACCGTAAATTGACTGCTCCGCCCTGCAGCTCACGCTAACAAAGTTAGCATGTCCTTCTCTCTTACAATCGGGGTCCACACCCGTCTTTACTGGTAACGTTGGTTTGGAGTGTGAAATACGAAGTTCAGATCAGCTACGGATTGACCCTTTAAGTAAATACACCTCTTGGATCTTCAACCAACGTGCAGGATAAAGAACTAACAACTAGCCCGCTCAGATGGCGGTGGTGGTTTGAGTCAAGCCCAGGTCAGTGGAGTCCTCCACCCCCTGGTAGCGCACACAGGACATACGCATAGCTAGTCATACGGGCCGGGCTTGTCTCATGTCGCCCCGGCCCTCTGCTGGACATGAGTGGTCCCGCAGGGTGCTCCTCACCCGGCTCACACCCTGGCAGTCACCATGTCTTTGAATGCCTGGACAGCAAAAGTCCCTGAAGCACCTCTTGAAGTTCTCGTCGAGGAAGGCGTAGAGGATGGGGTTGAGGCTGCTGTTGGTGTACCCCAGCGCCACGCAGAAGAAGTAGGCGGCCATGACGGGAGTGGTTTCGGGCACGTTGGCCGACAGAGCCTTAACCAGGATGAAGATGTGGATGGGCGTCCAGCACACCACGAAGACGGCGACCACCACCAGCACCAGGCGCGTGATCCGGCGCAGGTTGCGGTCTTTCTCGCGCGAGCCGGAGAGCAGGCGGACACTCTTCAACCGCAGGACCATCAGAGTGTAGCAGACGGTGATGATGATTACAGGCGCCACGAAGCCGAAGATGAAGACACAGATCTTCATCAGGGTGTCCCAGTAGGCGTAGGGTTCAGGGAACTGGAGAGCGCATTCTGTCGTCCCTGTCGGTTACAGAGCAGCAAGTTCAGAAGAATGAAACACGTTGTTGGCTCAGAAACCCCGAGATTACAGCTAAAGGCTAACTGAAGCCACAGCTAGCACGTCTAAAAATTAAATTCACTAACGGAGTGTACGGTTGACCGCACAGGCCAGAATCAGACTCATCAGCTGGGATGAGTGTTTGATTTAAAAGGAAGTTAATTGAGAAGCCGGACAAGCTATTAGACTGTCACTGAGAGAGACCTATTCTCATTCGAGGACCCATTATGTCCGTCATATCCTCTTCAAGTGACTCGCTATAATGTACCTCTCAACAGACCTGCAGAACATCCTCTTCATGAAGGAGTTTGAGTTCATTCAAGCGAAGGATGTTGGATTGAGATGAGCCATTAAAGTCTGCTTACAGCAGAGATGAGCCTGTGACTGCATTACTGTCTGACAATTATCCGTTAGTGGCCTCTTTAGTTTCTATGTATATTTTCTTTTGTACTAGACATACATATGACGAGTGTGACATGAGAGTCGAAGGTACCGTTGTTGCTCTTGGTGCTTCCCAGTATGGAGGCAGGTATCCCCGCAGCGGACGACAGCACCCAAATGATCACGTTAATGATTTTAGCCTTCACGGGCGTGCGGAAATCCAGGGCCTTTATGGGATGGCACACGGCCACGTAGCGATCCACGCTCATCATGGTCAACGTGAAGATGCTGGTGAACATGTTGTAGTAATCGATGGAGATGAAGACCTTGCACGCCACCTCGCCGAACGGCCAGGAGCTGAGCAGGTAGTCGGTGCTCTGGAAGGGCATGGTGGTGGTGACGAGGGCGTCGGCCACGGCCAGGTTGAAGATGTAGATGTTGGTGGCGGTTTTCATTTTGGTGTATCTGCAGGAGGAAGGAAACACACAGAGGAGCAAGCTTGATGAAACTTCATTTATCTTCATCTTCATTTACAAGGATTAATGGTGCTCAGCTTTTATTTTGAAGGGATGAACTTTAGATTCCACAAAACAAAGATGCACAAAGAGAACAGAAGGGTTCACTCATCTCCACCAATATTAAAGTATGCCCCCCCTCCTATTTTATACATCAATACATAGCTCAAATATTACATCATTATAATGTATATTATTATAATAGACTGTGCAGCAAGTCAATGACAGTAAACCACACATGGTCCATTAACATCACTGACAAAGGACCATAACTAAACTCAACAAACTACAATAACTGGACATTTATTAGTAACATCATGCAAATGCAAACATGTGAAGCCCAAATTTTGACAATCACTTGAAGTCACTGGTGGAGAAGAAGTAGCTCAAACTGGAGGATTGATCGATGCCCAACCGATGATCAAACAAATGGAAGAAGATGCACCATCGAGGTAAGTAAACACGTTGCTTCATCTAAGAGGCTCCTTTTTCACGCATGATCTCCATTTACAGCCACCTGGAGTGAAGTGATACTGAACCCAATACTGTCATTATGACACCTTTTATGTCATTCAAAGCATCTGTCTGTGCCTCGTGCGCCACGTGGAATCAACCGTGCGCAAAAATAAAATCACTTTAAGAGATGAAGCTTTGGACATAACACATTTCAAAGCTGAAGCTCTCACCTGATGATGACATACATCACCAAACAATTGCCCACCAAGCCCACCACGAACACCACGGAGTACACCGCCACGATGATGGGGATGAGGGGCGACAGGGGTTCGGGCTCCGCGTCCCAGGTGCCGTTGGGTGTGTCGTTGAAGGTGTCCGACAAGCCGGGCTGCCAGGTGAAGTTTGGGATGCACTCCTCCGTCTGACCCGAGGTGCATCTCTCCTCTTTGTAGATGTGCACCACGCTGCTCTCCATGCCGCTCGCGCGAAGTGACCGCTCGACTGACACAGCTGGATCACTGACACACACACACACACACACACACGAGTAAAGATTATAAACTATATTTTTTCTACAAGGAATAACAGTGAAGAAGCTCTGCCTTCAAAAATAAAAGTACAAGTATATAAAAGCTTACCCTGATTCCTAAAAAGTTCATCCAAATACAACAAGACTGAAGGGGAGACGCGTATTGGACACCCAGACACCGATTAGAAATCCGAGCACTGACCAAAAAACACAAGGTTTTCCGGTTGGTTGTGGAGGATGAGAGGATGAGGAGGGGAAATAGAAGCACTGCCTGTGCCACCGCTGCGTCCGGGAATGTGCGCTCTGGAAGCCGCACTGCTCATCCAGTGACATCAGAGGCTGAGCCAACAGATATGACAGGATCCAGCTGCAGACAGCCTCTCACCAGCTGCACCAGTCAGCTGAGATGCACCATGTATGTTTGAAAGTCTGAAGGTGATTTTAGTGTTTTATTGTGAAATGCACCAATGACCTCTCACCCTTACAAAGCTGTGACCTCAAATTCACTCATCTTTTCTTAAATGAATCCAGGATTTTAGCAGTAAAATAAGACAGTTAATCGTGCATGCTATGACTCTTCATGAACATGTGTACATTCAAATCACTCCTGAGATAAGTTGTTCCCTAGCAACTCTGACGACCGCTTCAATGCAAACATGCAGAAGTTGAAGAGGCATGAAGTAAGAGAGACACTTAACCTTCTGACGAGTGCTTCTCTTCGCCCCGGCGGCGCCAAATTATGAGTGGCACGAACTTCAACAGGAGGGCATTAGGAAGTATTATTATAGAGAAGTAGAATATTTGTGGTATTTGTCGCTGCAAGAAAACAAGACGACAATCGTATTTTCTTCCGTATGTATTTCTTCCGGATTTGTTTTGACAGCTGCCACGAGCGTGACTCTACTAACAATGCAGAACAAATCCAGACCCTATTGAAAGAAATCACAGCCCCCCCCCCACCCCCCTCAATGGAACAGTGTGTCCTGCACTTGTTGCTTAGAGACCCATCCAGATGTTGCATGAGCGACAAAGCCTTTTGTATGTGCGTCTCTCCGAACAAATATTCCGACACACTATGTGCTGTTTGAGCCTTGAGCTGGATACAGGTGACGGACGAACCACCGCCCCCCTGATGTGAGAGCTCATGGTTCAGTCAAAGGTCAAAATCTACCCGATTGTGATGACATGGCGCCCGTTACACGACGATACAATAATCTCTTCCCCTGGCACTTGACCCTTGACTTTACATTCACTTCCAGGCGAGAGAAGGAATGTTTGCTCTGTAAAAAGAATCACTATTGTGTGTTTTTTCCCTTTAACTTCATGTAGTTCATTACAATGCTTAATTCAACGGTTTAATTACGAAGGCAGATACTGTCTCTCGAATGAAAAGATACAGATCTTGAACCGACAGGTGAAGTGCCCGAGTTTTTCCAAGGCTGCTTCACCAACATGATTATTGTTGAGCAAACCCAGAATCTCATTAACCTCTTCTGGAATTGAAAGCTTCGGGCTTCCTGCTTGAATACCTTGAACGCTCAATGCCATAATTGCGTCCGTGAACATCACAGACAATTCAACCATTTCATCCCTCTATTATTGACCAACTGAGGAATATCTGCCGCTCCTCCCACACTCGGACTTTGTTACACAAGGGGGAAATATTGCACGCAAATGTGCAGAATTTCGACCTGATGTTTGCCTGCAGGTCATCACGCTGTCTGAGGAATTTGCTGCAGCAGACAATATTACAACTTGACAGATTTCTATGTTTGTTGTTAAGCGGTCAGATTGGTTTTCTCTATTATCCAACAACAAATGGACGGTGTCAATGGAAGCGTCGTGGGTTATCACAGCAATCTAGTCTGCTGCCGGATGCTGCAGGGAACATTGATGAGTCAGACCCAAAGCAATGAGCTGAAGGACACTTTAGAGCTGAAGGAGTTGGCTGATTGTTCCTCCACATGACCGTTTCACACCCTTCACATCCTATTCTGCACTTGCACTATGTATTGACACATTGTCTTTGTCGGGGCTTCACGTCTGTATCGATCAACCTGCTGTCAAGCTCATCATTAATGTTAACAAACCTACGATCGCCTCCAGCTTTCTGAGCTCACTTTTTTTTACAATTCACAGAAGGGGCCTAAAAGACGATTACAAAGCTGAGTGAAACCTTAAGACAGACGTCCCCTCGGGGGGGGTTTCATCCATGAATCAAACCTGACAGGGTGTGCACAGATACAGCCGGCTTCACCCTCGCTCTTGACCCTGAACAACAAACGAGGAAAGCATAATAAAAAAACAAAGCAGAAGGGGAAGGAAAACCATCTGTTTCAGGGTCCAGAGTTCACCGGGTGGTTGCAGGTGAGCGTCCGCAGGGACCGCAGAGTGCCAGCGACTGTAAACGGTGCTTGGAGAGCAAAACAGGGACAGACAACAGCAGCCAGAAGCTACATAAATATTGACTCCGGCTCTTCAGAGCTTTTAGACGTCGGAGCATGACTGATGAGAGCATCAGCCCGTCCAAAGACAGAAACCTGATTTGAATGAGTCGTAACTAGTTTAACGACATGCAAAGGAGACGAGGGGGCTCCTCATCCATCAAGGCTGAGAACTCATCAGCGGAATGCCATGGTGTCTTGCAGCCAATACAAAATGAAGGTTTCAGCAGACTTGTTTTGTTCAAGTCAAACTGTTTGGACATTCTCAGTCTGATGCATAGTTGGAAAAATCTGTTTATTCTCCTTGTGGAGTTGATTTCAGCACTGAAGGCATCTGGAAGCAGAACACCCCCGTGGGCACGCTGCTGCCAGGCTGGAACGCCTGCCTGCCTCACATGGAAGCAGCTGCTGTAAATACTCAACTCACCAGGAAACAATAGAGTACCTGTTTACCAGCCGTCTTCATGCACACAAACAGGAGAAAAACGCTCTTTTTTTACGAGGAGCTGCCCATATTATGAAGAATAAAAAGGACGGCGCAAAGCTTTGTATTATCGTACAGAGCCGTGTTGTTCCAGCGCTCTGTGGTGAGTTGAGGGAAGGTTCAGGGATGTGAGAAGTTAAATAATAATAATCAAGGATCAGCCACAGACAATACAATCAGAGTTGTATCTTACTATTATGAGACAGACTGCCTCCAAAAAAATAATGATTTGGATTGTTGGAGTAAACATCACTTGAGAGTAATTACACTCATGGCTTTCAATACAAATGTGGTTACAATGATTGACTGGATTCATCTTCAGGGATTCATTAAAGAGGAATAAATGAGCTCCTGTGCTCGGATGATACAAAAACCGCCTCGAGTGCTGTTTTGTTTGTGTGACTTTTAACTCAGATGCAAATTCAGTCACGTGTCAACTTTTGTGATAGTAGAAAATGCACAGGAGAACAGAGAGAAAGAAAAACCCCACAGGAACCGAACGCAACACGGGTTCGATCAGCTTCTCTCACAACAGGAGATCAATGCTAAGTTATCACATAACAACCAATAGTTTTGATTAATGTCACTAAGACACATATGCAAAATCTTTCGGGGTGGATTGTCCAATGAAGCAGTCAATGTTAGAATTTATTCTCCCAAATGAGCATCTGAGGTTTGTGTGTTTCCTCGGCAGCAATTACAACCTCAACAACAGCTGCCAAAAAATCATAATGTGATTTTTCTTTTTATACATGAATCTGCAGGTGCTCTTCACAGTGCGGTTCACTTCACAGCTCGGCACAACCTTGATTACATCTCCATCCTTTTCATGACTATTTCACAAGCTGACGTCAAAACTACACGGAGGCTTTGAAGGATAAAGTGTTAAGCAGGACTTTTCCCGGGGAAGGTCAACCTCAGCCTGAAGAAAGAGGAGTGTGAACATACCAACAAAAACACTTAACTACTTGCAATACTAAGGCCATTTAATACCATTATCAGCCGTCGTCGCCGGAGCAACGGCTGAATCGTGGACAGGAAGTGATGACAGGACAGAGGAACGGCATTGATAAGCATCTTTATTGTAATACAGACCATGTTTTACAGGTAAGACTTAAATAACTTGGAATTTTGTACATTATCACAGACATAAAGTGCGAATTCAATCACCACACGCACACACGTCACTTAGAGGGGGCACGACACGTAGCACGACAGCAGAATCAAGTCAACATCGAGAGCAGTTCGGGGTTGTAGGAGGAAGGGGAACCGCCTGTTTGATTTTTCTAGTCATGACACCGACAAACAGCTGATTATTCAAATGGCAGAGACCAACGTCCGTACAGTACACACTCATCCACGCAGTGATGCACACGCGCGTGGGGACAGTTCAGCTTCGAGCCGCCACGGCCGGAGCTTGTTGCTGATCGGTGGACTGGAGTTGTCTTCCCAGGTACTCCCTGTGGAAGACGAGGACAGAATACAGATGAGACGCGCTTAAAGCTTAAAGGAACAGTTTCACATTTCCAGAATACGAGCTCGTCCAGATCTCGACCCCCGACATTATGAAAGTATAAGATGTTGAAATAGAATACCATTAACTTAAAAGGTCATATTTCATCCTTCATTTTCTTTTTTCTTGACGGTGACATTTTCAAATGCGAGATTTTGACACTCTACATGTTGACCTATGCGTCTATCAGAAATGCCAAAAGTCTTTCAGGAAGACAGGATAGATCACGGCTGGCCGATACGTCTGAATGTGGGAATCATATTCAAGAAAATAAAAACATTCAGCACTGAAAGATGATCATTTTACAGGTTTTCCTTAAAATATTTTTGCACGCTGCCAATCTGCTTTAAGTCAGTAGGAATACAGCAGTGAGCACAGTCAGCAGGAGTAAAACATGTTGAAGCAAACAGTGTAGAAAGCAGTTTGTCGTAGGTCTCTCGCTCTTAAAATAACTAAAAAACCATCACTCATCTCTGGGCAAAAACCTCCAAGAGCAGTTTGTGTTACCTGAGTCCAAATCCTCCCTTGAAATATCCAGCACATAAAGACAACAGCGATCATGTGCTCGTGCTATTACCTCCACCGGGAGAATTCACCGCTCGGCAAAGAGTTGATTCACACTTGTAGACTGAAAACCTACAAAACCCTCCGAGGAACGTGACTCCTCACACTGGAGCTCTTTAAATACATCAAATAAAAACATGTTTTAAGCCTCTGATCTTCACACAATCCTGTTGTCTTTCCGACAAAATCCTTCTCAGCTATTTATAGAGGAATAATCTTCGCTTGTTTGTCATCGACGACCTTCAACCTTCACCTGGCAGTAAGTGAGGGCAGTGACTGAAGGACAGGTCAGGACACTTTCTTAATGTGATATATACTGATTTATCAGTATACGACATGTCTGATTTGTGTAGAATCAGCTGTGCCTCGGTCTGGACTCGGAGCCCAGTGCAGCTCACTGACAGGTTGATTGGATTGTCAAACAATTAACACCTCAAAAAAAAAATTATTCAAGTTCGAAAAAAAACACATTAAAGACGTTTCAAAAAAGACTAAAGACGAGGAGACAATAGTAGCGCTACTTCATGTCGAGAATTCAAGTGTGATGTTGCCATGACAGCGGGAACCTTCAGTGGGCACAAAGGAGAAGATCAGTGAAACAACAAGGCAACCCACAGAAGGTGACAATGGGTGTGGTGAGTCACTTTGAAAAGGTCTTCTTGCCTTTGAATAAGACCTCCTCTCTTCACATGAGGGGTGGAAAAACTCAGTAATTTTTAGTTTTTCTATCCAGTATTCATTTCCGTTCTCATGAAGGCAACGAGTGGAGGCAGCGGAATAATCTATAGTGACGGAACAACCTTGAGACGTAAACACCAGTCACATAATAGCTCCGTTGTCGACATAAACAATCCGAACAATCCGAAAAAGCAGCCGGTTCACAGCGGAGCAAACTCAAGCCGACAAACCTTTCTGATGCTGTCAAAACAAAAGCATATCTATTATCCTGCTGCATTAGGATGGTTGCAGTACAGCATTGTTTCTCCCCGTTAAGACACGAGTGAAGCTAAAGGAATACAATCGAACAGGTGATGAGCCTTCACATGTGACTGTATTGAGCATTGACTGTTGCTGAACTGAAGCTTAATGGAACGTACTGAAGCATTCTACCATTGTGCTCATTTAAGTGTCTCATCTAATGTAAGTCGAAGGACAAAAAGCAAATGGTACAATGGAATAAAAAGCTAAAGCCTGGGAGAGAAGAAGAGCTTAGCTGTTTTCTTTATAATCACTGTGAATAACTAAAACACATCGTTGTTCGACTGTTAATGAGCTGAGTTTTCGTAAACAGATGCTTGTGTTTGAGTGGCGATAAAACTCTATTGTTAGCTTTGCTTTTCATTTCTGTGCAAAATATCCTCAGTTAATTCCCAGCATGAACCCCGCCAAGCTTAACTGGGGCCGACATCCAATCAGTAGAAATAAATGAAAATCCCTGTGAGGGTGTCAGCGCCTGTAATCATTCGAGAACAAATGCAGGGGATTGCTATTTCAATTGTTATTTCCATATCCAAAAGGCTGGTAGAACGGAACATCGAAGGGATCGTCAAGGGAACGTGTTCATACCAGTTGTGGACCATAAGCTTCTGCACGGCCAGCAGGGCGTTGTAGCGGACCAACTGGTCCTCGTGGTGCATGTGATTCATCACCAGCTGTTTCCCGCCCAGTTGTTCAATCACCCTGAAATGGAAGGAATAAGAGGAATAAATGGAAAGTGCCTTTACCCACACAGGCAACATAATGCGAAGGTCCTTGGGTGATACACGACGAGGTCACCTGAAGGCTTGGTAAAAGGATATAATGGTTTGAAAACAAACAGACCTGGATGAGGCATTTCATCACAAATGGTTTAACCAGAGAAGAAATGGACAGAAACGCACTTCTACACTGCAGCCTGATACTAGTGGGGTCTAATTGCCCCAACCAATACCATACAGCTGCAGATGGGACATAGACAACCCTTTTACTGTGACATATTTAGATAACGGATACTGTAGACAGATATTATTGATATTATATGCAGTGGATTTGTCTGTTATCACATCGTGTTTCTACAATAATGAACGTTGAGAGCGAATAGGGGGAGAGGATGGGAAATCACCAGAGAATTATGGGAAAAAAAATCAAATCTTTGAACTATAATATACAGAAATTGTACAACCCCTGCGGTATCAATTCGGAGAAATGGAAAACGACCTTATTTCCCTGGAGTTGTGAGGACAGAAAGACATAAAACTACACAGCCCACCTGTACTTTAGACTGTCTAAAAGAGTGGACGTAGCCACCGTGACATCACCCACCCACTTATGGACTGTTGTGAAGCCTTAAGTTTGGCATTATGGCCATCGCCAGTAGGTGGAGACTCAGACTGAGACACAGTCAGGTTGCCATGGTAACTACTTGTCAATCACAAGGTAGCCACGCCCCAAAGCTAACTTGATTAGGAGCATTATTTTCGAAATGTACATCACGCTGTGTTGAAATCAAGTGAGAGGTCGGGTCAGTTCCTCTGTTCAATCGGACTTGTTGGGACAACCTCTTACCGTTTGCCTCGCGGGTAGTGTCGCACATACTCTCCGATATCATGAGCTGCCACTGCTATGACTTGAGGATCATCCGACACCTCCAACAGCCTGGTTAAGATCCTGTCAAAGAAACAGAGCTGAGGTTATTTTGTCCTGAAGTAGTAGGTGGCGGATGTGAAGGGGACGAATATAAAAGGAGGGTAATTTCAGCTGAGATGATATCTGAGCTCATTACAGGGACAGGACGGTGAGGAGACATTGAGAAAGATAGGTCAGGATTTTTAATGAAGGTCAACAGGCCCAACAGTCAGTGACTGGAATACTAAAGAACACAGACACCAATTTATGTTTCATCCTTTCAGATCGAAGTTGGTGGATTGAACACAGACACAAAGACACATTTTCAGTTATCTGTCTGAGGTACGCAAGATGTCTGCTATTAAATGAATAGTATCATTCATGTTGAGTAATCCTGACAACAGACACATAACATCCTTGGCGGAGGTAATAAAGAATGATTTGTGCTTGTGTACCACAATAAACTGTACTGAAGTTTGTTTATGCTGAAGTGCGTACATAAAGCCACTGAGAAAATAAACGTCTCTCTACAGTATCTTACTTGAGGAGCTCGTAATTCTTCTCGTTCAGGCGGACGGCGTTCTCACGCCAGAACTTCTCCGACTTGTGCACAGGGCTCCATTCCAGGCGGCCGGACTTGAGCTCAGAGCTGTACTCATCGAATGAGCTGGTGACAAAAGGGAAAGAACAAGTCAGAGACTTAGAGGCCACTGTGAGTCTCTACTTCATCACAACCCATTAACTGTCAAGAGTTCTGATTTCAGAGGTGCAGCCACTGATCAAGTAGATATTCAAAAGGAGCATTAACACAAATACATCTCGTGCTAATGTGAGCACTCTGAGGTGCAACATGTGGTGCTAATCAGTAAAAATGACTAGTGTAGTAATGCGTTTGTGATTAAATGTTATGCATGAAATGAGGTCCACTGGGTACCTGAGATCCTGCACGCTCTCTCCCAGCCTCTCCAGCAGGAACTTGATGTCCTCAGTGATATCCTCATCATCGTACTTCTGCTGCTCAAGGTTCTCCAGCTGCTTCAGCACTTTGCACTGAATCATGGCCAAAGCGTATTCCTGGCGGGTCTCCCTCTCTGCAGACTTCTCCAAAAGGTTCTGTAAATGGAGAGCGGACGTATGAATATTTTTTTTTTTTGCACTAATGCAATCGGATGAACAGGAAGATATTTAATAATGTACTCCAGCAAACATGTTATCAAAACCAAGTGTTATGAAAACCACCCTCACCTAATTTCATATGAAACTATTTAAGTTATAAACATGGTGGAGAAGACATTTCTGATTGCACATCTTAAACCAGGATTCAATCTCCAGTGAGTCATTCGTGAAATGGATAAAGGAGCCTTTGCACTGCAATAAGAACACCTTGTTCAAGGTTTCGTAGATGGTTTGGAAGCAACAGTGCTGGAAAGAAAATTCAGGTGGAGTGATACGAATAAAAAGTGTCTTCAGCTGTAGGCCAGACTTGACCCTTTAAGAATATGACACGTGACATACATAGTACGAGAATTAGGACAGGCCAAACACATGCTGAACACAGCGGTGCTGCTTCTGAGGATGTGTTCAAGGACTTCCAGATGGTCAGGGTACTTCAAGACACATTGCCCTCATGCCTCATGTGGTGAACGGAATCATTTGCATAATAAGGACATGGAAATGGATTTTCTAAAAATATTTGTGGTTATCTCAACCTCCTCAAAGTCTGCAAGCTCCTCTATTCGTTAGTGAATAGTAATATTCCGGTAGCTCTCTCGATGTTTAACACACTGTAAGGTAAGTTGAGTGACACTATGGAATACCCACTGAACGTCAAGACATTTCAGGCTCTCCCTTCACTGCCCACCATTGTTCCTAATTAGTTCAATTTGACAGTCTGAGCTACAAACCTCTCCGTCTAATTATAATCCGAGCCTCTTATGTTTGCATTCGCAAATGTTGGATGTGACAGCTCTGCTGGCGAGGGAGGTATGATGAGTGTGCTTTGATGGAAATTCAAATAAGGAAATCCATTAAGGCAAACATATTCCCGTAAATGTGGTTCTTTTCTTTCTCTCTGTAAAAAAAAAAATCCCTAGCAAGGCAGTCCATTAGAAACACAGGTGCCCATTTACTGAGGTTAAAATGAAATTGATTGTGGAACAATTTTAATGGAAACTGGCTGACAGACATACAAGCAACCTAGATTCTGTAGTAAAAAATGAGCAATCGGCTAACTTTTCGCCAGTGTTATGAGCTCAAAGTCATGTTTTATTTATCATATAAATGTCTTTTATCAAACCATTGTGCTGTGCACAAGGCTGCTGTCAGGTGGAGCTTGGTTGGGCAAATACTGGAGATCAAAAAATGTCTACCAGGCCATAGCTTGATGAATCAATGTGGTTCGGTATTCAATGTTTGCAGAGGGTGGCGGGGCACTGCAGGCTGTCAATTAGACACATGTGGTTTTCCTATTGATTTCGAATGCATTTAGTGCGAAGCGCTTTGGACAAAACTCCTGCAAATTGAATGTAATGTCAGCGCTGTCAGTGGGCGGCTGTCCTTGTTAGCAAAACAAATCAGGATATTAAACGTGCAATGTCTTATCATTTGGAACTACATTTAATCATCCATAGAATTCTGCCATCTCTGAGGACCTGAACGTTATCACGTTCACTTTAACGTGTTCCCCAGATGTTCCAAACATGTGTCGAAGCCCTGTCAGAAGACAGAAGCTGAGCATGAGGAGATAAATGAGGCCTTTGCCATCAATTTGATTTGGTCTTGGCACACTATGGGGAATTTATTACCAGGCATGCACACAGAACACAGCTCTAAGCACCACATTTTTTATTGCGTAGATCAATCAGCAGGGAGCCACATGGGGGGAGAATGACACATTTTATTTTTTTACTTTTATGGTCTGAATTATTTTGTAGGCTGCCTTTGTTGTTTACGAGTCTTTTCATTTTAATCTTGTAATAAAGCATAGCAACTGATTAATAGAAAATGCTGAGTCGGATCTTCGAGAAGTGCAGCAACTGTCTTACATCAGTAGAACAGTGCTGGATAAAACTCCTGGATCCAACCTTTCATCCGGATTTTGCACAGAAATTTAATGGGGCCAAGACAGTAGCAGTAGTTTAGTAACGTGTCCCTAACCTTTTGGGACTGACTGACCAAGAAACCAAGAAGGTAAGAAGTGAGAAGTTCTGCACGTACCCGGAAGGCGGCCAGAATGATTCGAGTGACCTTCTCTTTAACAGACTCCTGCAGGATGTCGGAGAGAGCTGGCACTACATTGTAGCGTCTCAGCTGCTCACAGAGCTGAGGACTGAAGGCCAGAAGCCACACACAGAAGATCATCTGGTACTGGAGCTGGAACCCACACTTGTTGCTCAGCACCGCTGTTATACTTGGAAAGAAAACGTGTAATATAAATAAATAAAACGAAAACATGAGTGCTAACAAGCGGAGATACATCCATATCTCCCATTGATTTGCCAATAGAAGAGCTCTCACAGCTGTGTGCCTACATGCGGCCAATCCATCGCCTCTAATGATGGTCGGGAATATTTTCAGACGGCCAGACGTACTCAGAGTACAGATCATTCAGGCCTACGGCTGAACAGCAAGTCATTTATTGGCAGAAATAGTTGGTAAGTGCAGAGATGTGGATCTGATGAAGGTCCAATAATTATCTGAAGCAAATTCAGCAGCATGGCCAGTTGCCATGTGCTATATTAAAGGATAATTCTGGTGTTTTCAACCTGAAACCCTGTTTCCCCACGTGCATGGGCTGAAATGATTCATAGGGGCCAAAATAATTGTATTTGGCCTCGTATAGAGCGAGAACAATAGAGCAGATAACCACAAAACGGCTGCATGCATGTCATGTAACTTGACATCCTTTCTGTGAAGAGTGACGATGACAATAAATGTGGTCGAACCTGTGTACCTACTTACAGTTTGCTACTTTTTTTTATTGTTTTTTAGTCATGTTGTGTGTTTTATTATCAATTTATGGTAATGTTGCTTGTCTGGTATGATGAAGCTTTACTCTCTTTAACTGCACTATGCAATTCAACGACTGTCAGACACTTCATGCATCTGTCTTGCATATAGACAGATTGAACATTATCTACCATAAATACAGTTTGTATTCTTAATCGGACTACAATCTGAGCAAGAATATCATAAACCACAGCAGCTTTGATTAAAGAAATTGTCGTAACCAGTCTAAATCATTATTAGATTTATTGTCTATACCTTGAATATAATAGAATATTTACTCACCAGTTAACTCCATCAGCCTCCACCCAGGCAAACCGATACTCATTGACCCTCAGCATCAGCTGAAGGCACCCGGCCACACACTGGACATACTGAGAGCTCTGCAAAGGAAAAAGGCAAAATATTTAATCACACAGGAATCTGAGCCTTCACTGTGCGATCAGGAAAACAAGCAAAATGTTAGATGGTCAATTAGTGCGATTCAGAGACATGACACAGTTAACAAGCAGACGGCACACAGAAGGAAACCAGTCCAAGACGTTTCACCGCCTATCAAACCTGAGGCATTGCACATGCAGTTCTAGAAGTATACAGCAACACATGCTAGATCACAGACCCAAGATGTACAATACAGAGCGATAGCAGGGAAAAGTGTCCCATCACACCTGAGCAGAATAATGTAAATTGATATTAGAGAGGAGGAAGCTGAGAGGAGAGATCACATTAATCAGTTAATTGAAAGAAGTTGAATGAAGGTAAAGACGTCCAGCAAGAAGAACAGGCAGCAGTGAGGACAGAAGAGTGGAGGTTACCTGGTTGGAAATGCAGAGGAAAAGATGATGTTCAGTTGTTAGATAGCGCCTACGTGAAAAGTTTTCCGAGTAGATTCTCAGAATAAGTAGAAAAGAGAAAGTATGAGATAAATAAAATGATGGATGCTGCTGCTGTGCAACTACTTTTCCTATTTTACCTTGTTATAGAAAGGTACAGGGAAGCTGTTTGTCATGCGCTCTCAGCATTAAGGAGAAGTGGCTTACAGCATGCACTTTTGCAGAGTTAAAACCGACCAGTGGCAGCAAACACCATGCTGTCTGAATGGAGAGTCCCTGCTGGATGTCACTAACATTTGTTTGCAGCAATCTACAATTGTTAATTCAAAAAACTGCAGTGCAAGAACAGGATGGAAGAGAAAAGAGGGGAAGCAAAACACATGAATGTCCAGTGACAGCTGACAGATGCCAGCTCGCACAAACCCGGCCATTTTTTTTTTTGTTTTGGAAGCGCCAGGCTGACTGAAGATGCACTTCACTTATACTCACTTCACTGGGAGAAATAGTTCCTGCTCCTGTTTCTGGACCTGTACCATGTAGGTTCTAATGAGAGATAAGCAAAAGAAACATGTGCAAAATTGTTGACCAGACATCTCTTTGGTGTGACTTAGTGGCACTGGCCAACACAGTAAACCTGACCACATATATGACTCTGTGACAGCAGACGATAAGTGTTGAATGGATGCTGTGGAGAGAAACGATTAACAATATGGAGAAGCAAAGGCTCATAAACTTATGTTAAATACAGAGAAAATGTAAACCCAACACACTGATAAAATCAGAGAGGAGGGCAGCTTTATCAGAGGTTTAGAAACACCAGTGGACCATACAGAAGATGAAGAGAAACTGGAAATAGATATACAGCTATTCTATCAGCCCACACTTCGGTAGGCACGTCCGCCAAGACAAAGCCACACAGCCTACATGGCAGCTTTCATCAGACCACCTCAAGGCCTGACTGAAGACTGAACAAATTTATTAACTCACACAAGACTCCTTTCTCAGCAGGAGTCCAAACGATAGAATTCAATCAAGAGAAAATGAATAATCGGGAACATTGGCATAATGATGTCTGTGTTCAGCATACGACACCTCTTTGAACTAAAATAAATCATAGTAACCTTTTTATCTGAGACACATAAAACCATAAAAAAAACAACATCAGATATGTGTACCTGTGAGCTGAGTTGGCTTTTTATCCAGTTGAAGTAGTAGTTAAGATCACTTCCCTCCATCAGTTCGCGCCCCCAAGCAGCCAACTTGGCGATGATCCTTGCCGCCTATCATAGGAAGAGGACATCTCACATTCAGATTGTGGTGCAACAGTAGAAATGTACTGTAGCAGGCCACAATAAACTGCATTTTATCCCAGTGTATCATTTAATATTAATTGTATGACAGCAGAGAAATTATAGAATTAATCTGGAATAACAAAAGTCCTTTAATGTGAAATTTGGCATGGTTGGTGATCAGGTTTTCCATGATGGATCTGAGGCAGCGTTGTGAACACTGAGATATTGTTATCTTTTGAGTTGATGTAGGGACTTTGTTAGCAAGTAGTTGCTTTACACTTCCAGCAGTCATGGAGCAACATTTTCATTATTTGGAGCAGTGTTTCTGTCCACCTGGTGACTGTAATTCCAATATAAACTCTCCATTAGTTTTTGGTGGGAAACATGTGGGACCAGATTACTGAGTGAACACAACAGTTTAAATCTTTTCTATATGCAAAAAGGAGAGAAGCCACATGGACTATGTCATAAACAATTTCAGCTTGAAAAGAGCCCTCTGCGATAATGGGAGAACATATTCCGTTCTCTGATTTCTTCCTCTCCAGGAGTGATGTGCTGAAGGATTCAGCATGTCAGATTGTGCTATTTCACATGCAGAGGGTCCCAATTTGCCCACCTGCAGGAAATCATCTGACCGGTCGTATTAATTAAGCTGTGGGTGTCCCATCATAGTACTTAGTTTGTCGTTGGGGGGTCAGTCTTTATTTGAAAAGGGCGGCGTCATTACATTAATTGCCTGTTTGAGGAAAAGGGGGAAGCTTGCTGTGTGAGGAATTATTGATAACTTGCTTTGATGAAAAACGGTTTCACACCAGTGAAAGATTCATATCTTATCTTTTGTTTCATAGACCACGCTTACTTGAGAGTCAGTTATTAAAGTTCCAAACAGTGCTGTTGTTGACCTTGTTGGATTCTTAAAAAAAATATCAACTCACCATGTGAACAGTAAAGAGGTCCTGGCGATTCAGCATGGGAAGGAAGTAGGACCAGGCAGTGTTCTTCGTCTTTTTTGCATAGTCGAAGAAGATGTTCACCCTCTGATGGTTCTCCTGAGTGACAATTAAAATCCTGATTTAGCTCGTGGATTGTAAACTTAGCTTCAGACAAACCTGGTGACCAGATGGAGTAACTGATGGAACATAAACCATCATTAAAGAAGAAGACAATCTTTTCTGAATATATCATAAATGTCTGAGGTTAATACCAATACATTAGCAATTGAACAGTGTATTATATTAAATTTAAAAAGTACAAGTGTCGTGTCTGGTTACCGTTGACAATAACTACTAAAACTGCAGTCTATTCAACTTCTTCATTTCATAATCATAACATTGGACTTTTGGAGATTTTAAATCCTCGCAAACCCCAATCAAAAACTTTTCACTGTGGGGTTAATGTTATGTTACACATGCATGTCCTATTTGTCTAAAGACGCTGTTTACCTGCAGAGTGTCATCAATCAGGGTCAGGATGTACTGGACTGTCTGCTCCTTGGAGATGTGGGCCATCAGGTTCAGAAAGGTCTTTGCACACTGAGGAAAATAAAAAAGGAGTGTGAAAACTCATAAAAACACATCATCCATGTTGAAAAAATTACTTTGGATGTAAATGTGCTAAAAAAAAAAATATAATATTACAACACAACAACACAGGGGTCAGCAACAATACTGATAAGAAAGGGCTGTGAAATGTGTTAGTGGTATTGATTGTTTGTCCTTTTCTAACATTCAACCGATAAAATTAACTCACAAAAACACACACAAAAAAATTACCTGATGTCCTTCATTGGTCAGGATGACCTGCTTCTCCTCAGAGTTGGCCACCTCAAACTTCTTGATGAACTCACAGTCTTCTACTGAGATCATCTGACTCCTGAAGGGAAAATTTAACCAGACATTGAAAGCTTAGCACAATGCTACTTTGACATATGCAGAGGTGGGCAAACTCTGTCAATTGTTCTGGCTAGGTCTAATTTAATCTTCCATCAGGAGCAGAGCTTCCAGCATACTTGCTGCTCTTGGAAGTAGCAGAACTTGTATTTCATTTTATTGCACTCACAGTAAGATAATAACAAATTGTCATGAACTCAGTTAACTCACTCCACCTGTCATTTCTTTGCTCCACTCCCGTACGTGTGTGAAAAATACAACAGTAAAGTAATAAAGTATTTCTACTCAATTACTCTCAACCAGTCTACATGTGTTTCATCACTCATATAAATTAATTGTACCTTATTGATACGGGATTTTGACTTTTATATGTGAGAAAACGTATAGAATACAAATATACTTCCAATCCTCACACTGGGGGATAGCGCTGTTTTTGTCGTTAACGTTACACTTCTAATTGCAAGGGTAGCTTGCACAATAATGGCAATTCATCTGGAAATACCACATGTTCCACTCAAGGAACAAACAACACAAAGGTCTTCATGGAGCGTGGCAGTTACTGCACATTCATCCGTTATCTCCAAGAATGGAAACAAAGAGCCTATCATAATATCCCATTTAACTTCAACTTACACCCAAAAAGAGGAAGTACTACTCAAGGCAGTGACTCACTTCTCTCTGTTTGTAATGAACAAACAATAAAATATCACAAGACCCTTCAGCAAAGTATGCATCTAACAAGGGGAAGATTTTTATAACTAAGAAAAACTCAAACCTCTTAACTTAGTGACTTCAGGTGAAAATGGACGAGATGAAACACTGTTATGGTTCTGTCACTTACTGCAGGTAGGACTGCCAGTTGACCAGATTAGCCCGAACCTCAGCGGCCTTAGCAGCAATGATGTTGGTGGGGACTGCAGCGTCCACAGCACCGCGGATATCCATCCTGAAATATGTTGACTACAGGAACTATTGCAACAAAAATCCAACACCACCTGAATGGAAACAACACCATCACAGTGACTCAGAGCCACCGAAAAACATGGAACTTCTGGTCTGGTAATGTGGGAACATTTACTAGCTACAGCACATGTTGTGCACATGACATTAACTCATCCCATTAATAACATTAAGATCAACATTGAGCTGCTACAGGGCTGTTTCTGGAGAGAAAGCACTATAAAAGGGTCTTCAGACCGATCACATATTTGCCTTTTATGACATAAATGTTTAAACAACTGGCATGACCAAATTACAATTTACTGTAGAGGTTTATATCTGACGTTCGCTTCAGGAGATAAGGAACAGCTAGCAGCAGGTAAGTTAACTAACGTTAGCAAAACTAGCTTAATTCAATGTCACGACGGTATATGACGACGGGTCGTTTCTCTGAATTTACGAAGTGTAAACAATTTGTCATTAGTTAAACAAAGGCAATGCATAGATATTAACAATATAAACCGAGACAGAGATAACGTTACTCTATTGGCTAAGGGTGCTATGGAAACAGTTAGAAATACTAGCAAAGGGTGCTAAACCAAGGTAGCTTGTGCTAGCATAGCTTCACAGGAATTCTACCCCCGTGTCAAAGGATAAACGCTGTCCAGGTAATCACAGTTTGGATGACACAGTTAGACAAATTATGCAAGTAGGCATTACAATGTATTTGTTGAAGAATAACGAAGGAAAACCCGATTGAATCACTCACCTAGCTAACGTTCAGTGCGCACAGCTGACTGACTACAACAGCGTCACGATGTATCATGTGATAGTCGGTCACATGAAGCTTCTCAAAAAAAAAAAAGCAATACGGATGTGAAGACAAACTTTCTTTTCAGTCTGATAACTTTCAGCTAACTGGCAATATGCATATGAATTATAAGCGCGATCGCTACAAGCCATAATATTCCATAGAAATAAATACAAATAATTTACAAATGTTTAAAATAAAATAGAACGATGTGATTGCCATGTTTCTATGAAAATATATAAAGTAAAATGTTTAAAATACATGTCAAATATGAGAAAGATATACAGTGTAAATATGTTATGCATATTATAGATTCATTTGTAATAAAAAATTATAATATTGATTAAGATTGTAGAAAATAATAGTAAGGACCTATAATCGAAATAAAACCCCAAAGAATTCATAAGGTTAGTATGTTCTCTATTAGTCTTAGGAAGTAAACATAAATGTGGCATTGATTTGATTTGCCACAGACCTGATTAAATACAAGCCTGCTCAATTTCAGGCCTACTTATTGAATCAATATGTACTTTTAATCAGAATAGAATTAACAGGAATGTGTATTTCCTTTTTTTTTTGTTGCTAAAAGAGAGGGGTTTTTTTATCATTTACTAGCCCTTTTTTCGTGAGTTGTAATGAAAAACACCACCCAGTCAACATGTTAGAAGCTCTTCAGTAAGATCTTCACAGTTGTAACCTCCTCAGTAGTGTGCATGTCTATATTAATGGTGCCGCATGTATACTGTGTCCATATGTTTCCTCTGCAAGGTCATTGTACCGATGTATGCTCATCCATAGCAGGACTTCATCAAGTAGCGTATACAATCACAAATGAATCCACGTCTGTCACCAGTCTTCCTCTCTGTCCATCTCACACAGACTCTAAGACCTCCTGCCTTAATCTCCCTAAGCCTGTGAGACGCAGTAAAGCACAGAGGAATCAGGATTGCATCCAGTGGGAACATTGTCCTAATCCCCTTCTGCCCTCTCCTTTGTAAACACTCTTCTCTTCATCAGGGTCGCTGATGCTTCGTTTCCTTCCTTTATCTGTCCGTCTATATCACAATGTTCTTCAGAACCGACGCCAGAAGAACATAGAGGGAGGAAGAAGGAGTGTGGACCTCTCATGATCTCAAACAGACTTGGCGCTGAGGCTCACGTGGCGAGTGAGGCCTCTTGGTCAGAGCATGCCATGTGGTAGAAGGGTGAGACAGTGGGAGATCAGGCCCACGTCTGCTTTGCGGGGGATCAGACGCACCAGGGCGCTGATGTGGCAACGGATACGCCGACTGGTCCGAGCCTGCCGGCGTGGTGCGGGATACCCTATAAACAACAATGACCCGGACCGAGAGGAACAGGAGATGGTGTGCCTTGAGGTATGGACATGTTGCAGTCTTTCCCAATAAGAAATAAATATGAAAACAATCTTGTTATTACAGCCTTCATTCTCACAGGTACATTATTAACTGTTAAGCATATTTCTATGAAGAGAACATACTTAAATGTCCCCTTAAGCCGCTATAATTTGTTATCAACCACTTAAGTGTATTACCGGGATGAAATATTCCTCTCAGTGTAAATATTTCTTATTGGAAGTTTCACTAAGAACCAGTCAAAGATAACAAAATCACATAGTGTACGTCAGTTGTTGAAAAGCATTCTGTGTGCATGGTGTTGGGAGCCACATGTCTCTAAACATCTTTTAATTTGTTTTTCGTTACATATTATATTTCATCTTGAAATGAATGAAAACTCGTTCATACTCTCTGTTTTTTTTCTTATCACTCCCGTCGGAGCATCAGTGGTCGTTTTTTTGCTCCTCACCCGACATCCTTTTAGGAAACTACTTTTACGATTAAGAAGATTAAAAGAAGAAGATGGTGTGGCCTGAAATAGTGAGATACGAGTCATTAGGCATCTAAATAAAGTTGCAGTCACAGTGCCAAAACACATGACAGACTTTATTTAGAAGCAACTAAGTTGGCTTGTTCTGCAGACATCAAATGGTTTCCAAGAAATAGTTATAGAAAGTGATTTCTCAGCTGGTGATTGATTACACATTTCTGAAGGCTTCTGTAGTAAGGATAACTATAAATAATACAGGGAGAGGATTGTACGAAGGCCGGACACGAGTGGTGCTTTCCAAAAAGCGTATGAGGACAGGAGAGAGGAGAAGTCGGGTCACTGCCTGAGACACTACACACATTTTAGAATTTGCGAGGTATCCTGGAACCGAACTGGTGCCTGTTGAAGCAGACCAGAAATTTGGACTAGTCATAACTGGGAATAGCAAAACATTCACAATGGTGCAAGTCTAGTAGTGTCCCAGTCAAGTGTTGTTTTCTTATTACCTCTGCCAAAGGGGGTTATGTTTGTGACGGCGTTTGGTTTGTTTGTCTGTTAGCCGGATTACACAGAAACTATCTGACCGATTTTCACCCAACTTGCTATAGGTGAGCAGCATGGGCCGAGGATGGACGCGTTAGATCTGGAGCATACTGTGGGCCTTATTTCTAATGATGACATTCAAGAAAAAGGTCAGATATGATCACAGCATGGTGCATCATGATGCACGAGAGGCTAGATAAATGTTAGCGAGCCCTGCAGACTCTTGTTTATCTTGAGCAATCCACAGGAAGAGTAGCTCAGAGTTAAGTAGATAATGTTTCCTGTAAAAACGGACGATTGTGTGAAGGATCAGGACTCAGATTACACGTTATTTAATTGATCCTGACATTTATGTGATCAACACACTTGGAGAAGACAGAAAAACTTTATTGACAGGTGGGGAATAGAAATGAACTGGGTAGAAAATGGTGCTCCTCTTTATGCAACTATCTTCATTGCTGTGACTGGACAGCGCAGGCAGGGTATCATCAACTCATCTTCACCTTCAAAACGCACGATCTCTTGAGGTGTTATGTTCCTCTCCGCCCCCTATCTGCACGTCGAGCTCCAGCGATCGAATATGCACTTAATTCTATCCCTCTTAAAGCTTCACAATGCTTTGAATCCCCTTAATCAAACATTGAAGACTTTGTTCATCTCGTCACCCGGCGCTGTCGTCCTACTCTTCCCTGTGACCTTGTGCCTCCACTTGGCATCGTGCCCCTAGAGGGAAGAGTCTGTGTGCTCATCAAATCACAGCCACATGAAGCACAATTCGAGGCTTGTGTGTGCGTGTATCAATCTCACATAGATTTTTGTGGGTCTGTTGTTGCGTAACGTGAACACAGGGGAAGGTGTTAAATGAAGTGTTGTTGAGAAAGTCACATGTTCATGTCTCTGAGGGGAACAAGGATGTGTGGATGCTCAGGGCATGCCCCAGTTAAGCACAATCAGAGGGCTTGTCATTTTGACACGAGAGAAACGCCATTTTTGACCTGATAGCAGATTAATATCTAAATCCTTGTTGTGTGTTAGAGATCCTGCTGCATTTATTCATGTGAAATTGGTTACATAACTTCCCCTATAGCGTCCGAGAGCCGACGTCACAAATGAGGTTGATGTAAACGATCTATATTGTTAGATAAAATAAAGGACTAGTTGTGGATCTGACAGCTACTGAGTACAGAGTGCCATCTAGTGCTTATATACAGTAAGACAACATGTGTACCAATAAGTACAGAATTGATAATAGCATGTAGTCTGTTACATTACAAGATGTGAGAACCTGCTTCAAATTGCCAATGCGGCTGTCCAGTGTATTCCACCATGTAAAGTTATAAGGGTTTATATGAAGCAGAGGATATTCTGCACATTAAGCCACTAGGCTATCTTACATTGAAAAGGAACATGAAGGAAGTGGAAGACTGTACTTCATATGAGCATCAGCCTTATGCCGTAGTTCCACCTTCAGATGGCAGTGTTGTCTCCTACATCGTTGCTGATTGCAGGCCTGTACTGTAGATAACACACGTACACACTGCAGGCTATAAACATCTGCATGGCTCTAAAATGCAGCGGTTTACAGTAAAGATGCCGGGAAGAAATGGCAGTGTGTGATGTGATTTGTCAAATCATTAGGGACAGTACAGTAGTGGTCGACCGATTATTGATAATCTGCATTTTCTCAAGTGGCAGCTTTAAAAAAAAAAAAAAAAAAGGTCTGCATTGTGTGCTGATGTTGCAATTTTCTTTTATATGTATTTAGCATGCAAATGTTCTCTAGTAGAAACGAGCAGATGCTCCTATCTGTTACCTGTTAAGTGCCCTTAAACGTATATTATTATTAATATTACCAATTCATATAATACATCTCAGCAACTATGTGTCTTTTATTAAACTGTTGTATTTAATTAGATGCCAAAACTTATACTATCTTTATGTATCGGACCATCGGCTTCCATGCTTTCAAAGTATTGATCCTCTGAAAAACCCGAATCTGTTGACCAGTCCAGTACAGGTGAATATTGTTACGTAAGGAGAAGCGTAGTGTCTCTGTACGTGTAGGTCTCTTACATGGCTGTATGATGAGACACATGAGGATAAAAGACATGCAGGATGACGTATAGCAACAGTTTGATGCTATATATGAACCACCAGTGTGGTCAAGTCATTTTCAGCACCATAGACAGCGACTGTACACAAAGACTCATTGGTCAAATAGTGTCTCCATGTCTGTATTTTACACGGCTGTATGATTAGACACACAGGTAGAGATTTGGTGTGTATAATAATAATGCTCATAATAACAACTTTATTCATGTAGCACTTTTCATGCACACATGTGATAATAGACATCAGATGATAGTGGACATCAACAACAAATACATGAAATGAAAATTGCAATGGGAATAAGTATTATAGTATTATAGTAGTGTAACATGCATATATGAGACAAGTGGGTAAAAACTCATGCATGTTAATATATAGTTTGATGGTATATATTAGACATTATAGGTGCAGTTGAAAAGGTTGTCTCAGCAACAAAGACAGCGACCTTCTGGCACGTTAAACCAACAACATCAGGACTTTTTAGCCACATTTCTGCTTATTATATAATGATATTTTATATTTTAATATGTTATATTTGTTTCTGCCAGTGTCACCTCTCCCATCCTTATGATAAATAACTCTAATGCAGCCATCTTTGAGAGAAGCAGTGTGTTTGTGGACTGTCACACACGAGGCAGGCAGGCAGGGCAGAGGACCTGCACAGCCAACCTGTGCCTGACTGTCGGGGCTTTACGCTCCTCGCTGGGCTACTACGAGTTTCACAGGAGACGCATGCGTACTGACTTCAAGCAGCCGGTCGGAGGGGAAAAAGCCTTATGTGCCATCGGATGTAATCAAGGCAAATAATTACCTCTTCTCGCTGTGCATACATGGTGAAATTGTAAGTACTGGCTGCGATCCGATGTATCATTGCATTTCTCGAGCGGGGCGTTTGCTGCCGTGTGCTGGCGTTTTTTTTTTTTTTTTGTAAATGGCATGTCAGTCTCTCGCTGTACAGCGGGGCTTTTAACAGATCTAGGCAGTGTCTTTTCGGTGGTTGTCCAGGGCGATGAAGCTCTACGGTTCTTCATGGTGGCACTTTCCATTGATGTGATATGCGATTTGCGAGCGCGGGCGCCGTTAAACCCTCGCAGGAGCCGTCGAATCCACCGCGTCGCGTCGCGCTCGTGCAAACGGTGAGATTGATGAAGAATGACGGTTTATTTTGGTGTTACTATGATTAATCCTTTTGAATGGACATGGACCACCCCCACCCCCCATTTCATCGTCTGTAGCTGTTGAGTCAAGCCGTAGCGTACTGCGATTGTGTCAGCCTTGAGGTACCCGACACCTAACGCGTAAAATATGCCATTAGGCAAGACGCACCAAATCTGCTGCTCCGGATCCATTTTAGAAATGGCCAAATGGTATTGTATTCACTGAAAGGCTGTGATAGAGCGATGCTGCGGTTATAGATTTGCAAGCTGCGCCTTTAGCCCCCCTCCCTCCCTCCCTTAGACCAATTCTTCTGACATTTTTTCTTGTCTTGTGTCAGGTAGTAGCCGAACGATGCGCCGTGTGTTGGGAAGCCACAGCTTTTGTTACATAAATGATCTGACAGGATTTGTCAGTGACTGACCTGGTGATGACACGTTTGTTAAAATCAGACAAGAAGTCATCCAGTGAGCCTGTGTGTGTTGTCTGAAGGCCCACAGAGCTACACGATGGAGTCACAATTAACAGTGATTTCCCCTGAATGTGAGCAGTGCATTGAGGTGCAATCTAATGCTTGATTGTGCAACTCTTAAAAAACAGAAGAGTGCAAAAAATGATTTACATTATTTGCAAGCGCATTTAATAATTATAACATTTGGACCTATTGAGCGTCATTAAGCATTTAATGCACAGCTGCAAGCATTCACAGATGGGCTACTTCAAAATTTGGATGATCGACTCATAATTTCCATTTTTTGACATGCTGTGTACGAGGGGAACGTTTTGAGCATAGGGACTGAAATGTGTTTGGCGGATGCATGTTAGGATGCAAGAAAAATGAAATCCGCTAATTCCTCTTTGATAATTGAACAATACAGCCTTCCTTTAGAGTGTGACCTCTGTGCATGCCAGCACATGTTCTGTCCAGAGAGCATCAGAAGCACTTTACTTCCTGCACATATAATAAACAAACGGGTGAGTGGTAAACGTAATGCATCTAATTAATATTTATCCTAGGATCGATACAAATGGATGCACCATCAGGGTTCAGACTGGCTTGTTGTCTCCTTCCTTACAAGGCTTATTTAATGCTCTGATTTGTTGAGATTTTCTTACCACAAGCATCTTCCTGGGGCCGAAATATCAGTCAATAATATTCCTGACTACTAAACTTAGTGCTCTCCTCTCTGCTCTAGCCCATGGGATCAGAGCCGATGGAGATGCGAAAGAGGCAGATGTCGGTGCAGCAGGAGTCGGCAGCGGGGGGAACTGCACCGGCCCAGCAGGGCCAGCCGGGCCAAGCCAACCCACGGGGCTCAAATGCATGTTGCTTCTGCTGGTGCTGCTGCTGTAGCTGTTCCTGGTAGGCCCCAGCATACACCCGAGAACTCGCTCATTGTGCGCAGCATGGCCGACATTCTTGCACACAGCACAGAAAGGGCACGTTCCAGCTTGTGCCCTATGTTCCAGACCTTTTTTTTCTCCTTCTCATTACAGTGTAAAACATGCCTAAACAGCAACTAATTATCTGCTGCGAATGATCCATCTGCGTCGGCGCACACACACACACACACACACACACACACACACACACACACACACACACACACACATGCTGGAGTAAATGTACAATATTTACAGAGGTGGTTCTAAGTGCGTATATTCAGAGTAGATGTGTAGATTATGTATGACAGTGAAAGCGTGTAAATATAATTGCACGATTTCATCATTATTACAGTAAGATGGTATTATATATGTATATATATATAATTCATAAATTATTAGGTAGAAAGTATTTCAAATCAGTTGAGCTACTTAGGCATCAAATGAACATGCGTACGAGTAAACAATTAAAGAAAACAAATCAGCTGCTGTGATTATGGCTCTCGAATATTTAGCTTTGTTGTGGCGCCTACATGTGTCCCGCTATTAGGAACGAAGACAGGGATGACAAGAACCGAAAGGGATCTTACGACGTCAAGGAAGGGACCGAAGACTGTGAAGACTGGTGAGTTGAATCCACCGCGTCCATTCACCCAACCTTATTATTTGATGGCTGTTGGATTCACCTCCCCCCTGTGTCGTTCATACTCTCCGCAGTCCCAAGCCCACATTGGAGGAGGTGCGCTCATGGGCGCAATCGTTTGACAAGCTGATGTGTTGCCCAGCCGGGAGGAACGCCTTCCGACAGTTTCTGCGCACCGAATTCAGCGAGGAGAACATGCTCTTCTGGCTGGCCTGCGAGGAGTTCAGCAAAGAGCCCAATAAGAGTTCGGTAGAGGAGAGGGCTCGGGTCATCTATGAGGACTACGTCTCCATTCTCTCGCCTAAAGAGGTCTCACATTGATTTCATTGCTTTGTTCAAATTGTGTAGGGTTAAACTCCCGGCTGTATTTAAAGGACGATCTCTTGGTTCTGAGCGGTCGTGGAGATATAAACTGTTCTTCCTAACTCGCCTGTTCTTGACCCCCAGGTGAGCCTTGACTCCCGTGTACGTGAGTCCATCAACAGGAACATGCTGGAGCCCAACTCACAAACGTTTGAAGACGCCCAGCTGCAGATCTATACACTAATGCAAAGAGACTCGTACCCCCGCTATATGAACTCCCAAGCCTACAAAAACCTGTTCAACACTCTGTCAGAGCAGTCCCCCGAATCTTAGGGTGGTGATGACCTGTGATATTTTAAATCTCTCTATCTCCCCCCGTCCTTCTCGTCTTTTTAAACATTTTCTTTGTATGTTCAGTGCAGGATTACATGAACCGGGCCTCGGGCCTGACCCCTCCCAGGAATCTCAGCGCTATTGTGATCTGCACCTGACCGAAGACACTCAGGTCTTAAAATCTCCCGAGGGCTCGACATCACAAGTACTGCTAAAGTTCAACATAGCAAAACACTCCAAAGGAATATGAATACATCTTCATTGTTTTTTTTTTCTTCTTTCTTTTGATAGAAATAATCTATTTTATTTGCGTTCAGAGTTTTTTATGATCTGTTGTTTATTGTATGGTCATTTGGGAGGGGGGCAGGGGGGGTGGTTCCTACTGTAGACTATATATTTATGAGTTTGTAAATAGTGAAAAATGGAATTGTGGGTATTTTATGTGGAAACGCCTGGTTCTATTTACTGCGTATGAAAATCAAAGCTCAAGTCAATGGCTACATGTTAGCTCTATTTGCAGGCAGCTTTGTGGGGTACTGTATGATTTCATCTCGGTTTCGCCCTGTTTCGTTACCCGACCTCACACTTTGTGACCTGTGACCGTGACTTGGCAACTCCAGTTCATGTAGACATTGTGCGTGATTGAAATGACTGTAAGTGTGGTTAATCGGTGACGTAACAGAAAGTGGTGATAGCTCTCGACACGATGTGCAATTTGTTTCATTAAGAAGCTCAAATCAATGACGGAAAGGTATTTTAACTTTCTTTATTCACAGAAGTTTGCCTGTTTCAGACTATTTATTTTATTCAAGATTTAAATATATTATCTCTCTGTTTATATATAGTTTTACTAATGTGACCTACGTAATCTATTTACTAGCATAAAGTATTTTTTATTTTTCATATCCGTTAGCCGTACAAAAACACAGCAGATACAAACTATATTTAAGTAATACAATGAATTATATTATATGTCTCTATCAGAAAATGTATAATAATTTCCAATTATTTGAGGTTTGCAAGAATGCATTAAAAGCTGTTCTTAAAATAGATTTAAAAAATATATAGAATTAAAAATAAATAACAGATTCAATAATTATATTAAAATGTATATTTTTGATTTTAAAAAAATACATTCTAAAAATAGCTTTGATCTCTTTTTCAAGTCAACTCTTTATTTCTCAATTCCTGAAAGAACTATCTAAATAATTCAATCTCAAATAAATGTTAGCTTATCAATAATCTATAATCAGCTTGACGTTTTGGGAAAAATCCCTAATTTCTCTCCAGTGGCCTGTTAGTCGAGAAGAACAAAAGAAGTCCTTCACAATTGAAGCGGCAGACAAACACACGTTACGTTAGCACAAAGACTGGAGACAGCGAGAAACAGTTAGCCTCGCTTTGTCCGAAAAAAAAGTGTTTTTAAAGGACAGTTAAAGCTTGATACAGGGAGATATGTGGCAGCTACTGGAACCTACTCGAAACCAAGGAATTGTCTGGCAAATAACGTCCTGCAAAAAAACAAGTATTTTGACAAAGGTTTGACGATTTGTCTGGATTAAACAGGGAATGGATATCATATCAGAGTATTAGAAGCGACAGTCGACTTGTTCTGTTTCTTTCAGTCATAGCTAGCTTTAATGCTAACCCTGTACCCAGTCTTTATGCTAAGCTAAGCGCTTCCTGACTGTAGCATCATTATAACCATGCAGTCTTGAAAGTGTTATTTTTTTTTTTTTTTTTTTTTTTACAGTGGCACTACTCTTCCTCCATACGTTTTCTCACACCCTGTGCACTGACTAAAAGACTCTGTTACCTAAATGATCAGTTGGAATCGGAAGCTGCATCTATGTTAGGAAAAATTTGTAGTAATTTACATAGATCGTTCCAAGATTTTCATTAAAAATATGATATATATTATATATATATAATATTCTAATATTCAAAATTTGAGATTGATGCATTTTGACCCTCATCTATCATTCGGTAAGATTCTAACTTAAAAAAACAAAAGAGTTTTAAAAAGGCAATTTTTTCCATTAAATTGACACTGGGGTCCGGCCAGGTTAGCATCAACACCAAAGCTACCACGTAAACTGTGTTCATGTGTTTTTTTGAGTTTCCATTGACTAAAAATTGGAGTTGCCAAGTGTTAAATACTTTTCTGTAATCTGATAGTTTTTAGATGAATTACTTTGTTGCCTCACAAACATGTCACTCAAAGACAAGATCCTCACATGGGGAAGTGCCTTGACATTCAATTTTATGACATCTTTCTCATGGGCAACGGTTGTTTTCACACCCTTGCCGTAAAAGGTGGTTACTGGAGCACAAAGCCAGTTTACTGGAAATTGTCCCTCTCATTGGCCAAATTATCGCATGTGTTTTGTCTTGATTCCTTAGTCGTGATTACATCGGTCCATTTTGTCAGCGCTACCAAACAGTATGTTGGGAGAGTGATGACAACACGTCTTTATTTGCTGAGGACAAACAAAGATAAATGGATAGGGCTGGTTGATCTGAACTTCTTGCCAACCTGTGTGCTCCACGGTGGCACTTCTTGTCTTAGAGTTAACTTTAACCGACGATGTGCAATTTGAGCTGATGGATCCACCGCGCAGATCAACCTCAAACACAATCTAAGCCAATGGTTTGGAGTGATGCCTATAAATATTGTTTCTTCTTCTGTTTACTATATGAACTGTGTTATTTTGCGCTGAGTTTACTGAAGAATACATTTTTGAAGAAAAAAAACAAATAATGTGAATGTTTACAGTATATATGGTTTAGTTTTTTTTTTTCTGCTACTCCAAGAAAATAATGACTTGTGGGCATTTTGATTAAGATAAAATAAAGCACAATAATTTTACTGACTCTGGAATGACTTTAATATAAAAAACACACGACACAACATGTATGTACAAAATTGTTTCTGAGTAATTACAAACCAATTGAAATGTTCTGTCGCGACATGATTTTGATTCTTGGGAAGATGCATTCAAATATAAGAATACGGGGACATGAATATTCTGTACCATCGTAACGGTGCGTTCAGTAAAAGATTATGTTTGCACAAACGAATTAGAAGCCTTTTAATCCAACTCCATATAAAA
>CAAKHC010015074.1:0-23006 GCA_901007825.1 Macroramphosus scolopax
GCTAAACACGGAGCTGCAGGAATAAATTGTTGTCAAATAATAAAGCCAATTTCTCTCTAACCAAGATTAACTACGAGCGCCTTCGGGAAGAATATATCAGCAACACGAGTTGAGATTAAAGAGATTTATTTAGCCAGACCTCCAAAACAAGGATCACAGGATGTAAACGGGGGTTTCAGACGCTCAAATTATCTGGAAATGAAATGCAGAAATATCCCACATGAAGACACATTCAGACGTCCATAAGAAGCTTTGCTCTACTTTATGGTCCTTCACCCCGTCAGACTTCAACTAATCCGATCATCTATGTTTCATACGTCCAGAAAATAAGGCCGAAGCTGCAACCACTTTATCTCCGGACGACCTTTCAGCCTCATTTATTAGTAAGTAAGTAAAATGTTATTTGCAGAGCACCTTTTAAAACAAAGTGCTGCACAGGATGTACAAACAGGAAGATAAAGACTAGAGCAACTTTGAAGTAGTTACAGTCTCAGCTGACTTAAAGGAGGGGGGGGGGGCTGTTCCACAGGGATGGGGCCCAACAGCAAGAGCATAATCGCCTTTGGAACTGCGGAGGTTTCATAGCGAGGAGACCTTGGTTGGATGATCTGAGCCGTCTATCTGGAGCAGAGCTGCAGAAACCCTGAAACGTACGACGGTGGAGGATCACGTGAGGCCTCGCGAGTGATGAGCAGAATCTTAAAACCAACTCCAGGGAGGACGGTTGTTGCACCAAACTCAGGTTTGAATGTCACCGCAAAAAGAGAATTTCAATGAGGCTCCTCGCTTCTTGGTCCTGAAACGAGGCTGTGAGCGTCACAACGTGTGGAAGGAGTCAACAGGGTTCGGCAGTTTGCTGGAGGCCACCGGAGCCCTGATACGTCCCATCTAACACGCCTGGCCGGCCTAATCACAGAGCTTTAAATAAAAGGTGTGTTAATAATTGACCGAACGCTGCTTTGTTAGAGGAGTCGGATGAACAACAGGATCAAAGAGGACGAGGAGTTTAAATCACCAAGGAAACAGACACACGTCACATTAACAAGGCCTGAGGAGCAGGTAGGGAAATGTAAAGGTTGATATACGTTACTATTAACTTATTTAAAGTACGTTTGGATTTATATACTCAGGAGAAGTTGATGGATGGACATGTCCTCGTCTTTCTCATCTCCCACAACTGCACATGTTGATGTAGATTCAACAGCGTCTCTCAGCAACAAGTCTACAAATACAAAGTAGTTGACGCCGATTTCCCTGTTAAATAAGGAGGCCCCTGAACGCAGCGTCTGCCTCAGACACAGCCTGTTCTGTGCATGTACAACAACCCCGAGAAGGAACATCCATCCCCACAAGGGTTCAAGACAAGTGTATTTTCAAAAAGGTGTACAATCACACCGATTGTACTGGTAGAAAAAAACAGAACACTGTGTACCGCCGATATCTGAGGGGGGAGAGATGCAACTGTAACGCAAGACATGAAAGCGGTAACCCCGGCTCGGGTGGAGATCATTAGCGGAGGATCCAGTGGTCTCCTGCAGTGAGTTGCCGTCTCGAGAGTCGACATCAAAGGGAGGGAAATCATTTAGAATGCAGGGAAAAAAGGCTGGAATTGATTGGTCGGGGCAGAACCTGCACTGCACAAGGTGTCTCTCCAATATCAGTTATTGAAAGGATGCTCGGAGCGAATAGAAGGTGCAGTGGTAGACACGGTCAACCACCACGTTACCGGGCTGGTTACACAGAGCACCTCGACCTCAGGTTGGTATTCGTGATGGGATGATACAAACATTAGAACCTAGTGAGCACGTCATGCTCGCTGAGTTTGCATGGCTGCGAGCATCAACTGCTCACATCTGCGAAGCTGCAGGACCTGGGAGATTTGGTGGATTAAATTGACCATGTGTCACCACACCAACAGCTTTGTTTACGGTTACGGTCCCAAATACGTTGAAAGAGCCTGTGTGTTGACTTACCACCAGAACCAGACTCGGACTTGGTTCACTCACACCACCACCGAAAGATGCTAATAGCAAAGTTACCCTTCCCAAAACTCCCCAAACTGACTCATTCTCTAAGTAGGTACTTCAGCGCACTCAGTATCCATTATTCAACCCAAACCACAAGTCTCCATCAGCCACATGAAGTTATGGGATGTTCATCACTGTGTGTCTGACAGCCGGTCACACTGCTCACAGCTGATGAGGCCTTTGATGAGGCTCGTCTCATGTCTTTACCACCAGAACCACTGTGGAGACCAAGTGCACCTGATTATCATTCACTGGTTAACATATAGACGCTCGCCCTTCAGAATCGGAACGGCAGCCAACTGGAACTTCCTGACGCGACCACAGGCTCACAGAAGGCTTTGAAGACTGACAGCGCAGCAAAATCGACTTAAGATCGCTATGAGTTGATATGAGCTCCATTACAACGAGCCCGGCTCTTTGGCATCGCAGTCATGTTGCATGTTTTGGACCCTGTGCACACCGGTTGAAGAAAAGGTGGAGCAGCTATCCTCTCCTTTCGCCGCAGGCCGCTTGAAGCTGAACGAAGGTGGTGGTATCTTCAGTTGGGTGATCAAACACAGCCCACGGTATGATGATGACGACCATCTAACAATGTGACTGCTACGAGCAACAGCAAAGGTAATGCAGCAGTGGGTGGAGCACTTCACAGTTGGAGAAGTAATAACCGGTGCAGCATCCTTTCACACACTCTGACAGTCTGCATGGATGTTGTAGATCAATGTTGCACAATGTGCATTGCAGCTAGCTTATAATACTGGTGAAGTCTCACAGCCTGCAGGAGAGAAGTTGCTTCTAAAAGGTGCAGAAAACAAATGGGGCCTAATCTCTTCTGACTGTGATGAGAATGTTCATTTAGGCGTGTCATGAGGCAGCTTATGTCTTCAATTTGCTCAGAATTCTAAACTCCGTCTGCAGCAATCTGCTACACGGTTAAACTCCAAGTGTGAAAGCCTTCCAAGATTAGCACACACACACCCGAGCTCTCCTCACATGATACCGAGCGCATCACAGCCCCCCACCCTTAATGTGTAGCACTGCTAGAGGGTGTTGATCTGTGGGAAGCATCTGGGGATCCAAACTTGGAAGCCGATCAAGATGCTTTTTCAGATTCCGCTGACAGTCAGCACATGAGTTCATCACGTATGACCTCAGTTTGTTGGATGCTGGAATACGCGGCAACTCCGAGTCATCCGGGCCGGAATAAATGAGAACAATATGCAAGGATGTTTGAAATGCACGTGAAATATTGAAGACGCTTTCCAACATTCTGCGGAATCACTAACACATGGTGCAGAACAAAACGCTGCTTCGCTCCCAGGCTTTACGCAACACGGCTGATTGGGGAGAACAATGGGATTCCTCTTGTCAACCGACCGAAGACGGTGGACTACAGACGGATGCAGCAGCACCATCAATCCCGCCCCGCTAATGGAGACGGATGCCCTGTCAGGAGGGGCGAGGGAAGAGCGAGCTCTCGTCTTAAACCCAAAACAACACTGGTGTGAGCAGCAGAGGGGAAGCGGACCCGTCCTTCATCAGGGGAACAAAGACGGCTTGATTCAGTAAAAACTAACAGCAAACTCTTTTATCTGACGCACATGTGAGAAACAGAATTGATTGAATAGAATCACTGATTTCATGTGGTTGCAACATGAGCTTGTCCCACTCTGAACAGAGCACGTGAAGGAAGTCTCGATATGTCCAGTGTAAGAAAACGTCCTTCCACTGAACAAAGATACCAGTCAGGTTCAGCAGAAGAAGCCCTCAAGCTGCACTTGAGGATCTTTACCAGCATTGTGCAGCTATGTCAACAGTAATGGACACATGTCGTCATTTCATTGATAAAACCTGTCAGAATAACGGACGTTGAGATGGTTTTGTCTCCGTCTGTGTTCACAAACGACTTCATGCTGAAGCCCTAACTGACAGAGATGCGACTGGATCGATACGACTTCAGATGTTGTTCTTTTATTTGCATCTATTAATACCTCTGGGATTAGAATCTGAATAATTATATATATATTTGTGTGTATTACCCGGCATTAACCCGGCCCTGGTATCTCCCCGCCTCACCTGAGAGTCTGGGTGCTCTGCGCCGGAAGCTTTAGGTCACCGCAGCACTCTGACTGTGATACTTTCAATCAGCCACCAACAGAATGACACAGTTTTCCTGGTGACACAGATTCTCCAGTCTTACGACACATCTCTGCTTGTTTCTTGCACATAAATGGCTCGACTACCGACGCGAGTGATTAAATCCGAATCCAACCAGGAGTTATTAAAAGTCAAACATCCTCACAGTGAATGGAAACATTTATAATGAAGTAATGAGGTCGTTAATGAGCTGGTAGTCTATCGAATGGTCTTTAAGTGTCTTCGAACTCGGCCCGGTCGGGTGTTTACTTGGCACTGAACAAAAGTGTCTTCAGTATTTACTTTGCAGCACATTGCAAACCAATGAAGAGTTATGTGCACGTGGGATTGAAATGAGTCATTCACAAAGAGCTCTTATGAGGGTTAAATTATGCGCATTGTCAAGGAATCATGTGTTGGGTTGTACGTTTCTGTACATGCATGAAGAACAAAGTCACGGATTGTACAAACAGCCAATAAATTATCATGTGTATGTGCGGACATTCTTCCATGGGGGGCGGCTACAGACTCGAGTTGGTCTAACACCCGGGAACGTTGTGACAGAGGGTTAAAGGGTTAAAGGGTGAGGTAACAGACCAGAGGGGAGCAGAACGAGTCGAGACTTGGTCACAGGGACGGACAGACAGACAACCAGCCGCAGGGCGAGCTCTCTGTGCAGGCATGTTCCTTCCCACAGGTGGGCTCAGGTTACCAGCCTGCAGACACCCGGCTGAACGTCGAAGACGTTCCCCTGCAGGCTCTGCAGCTCAGTGTGTCAGTGCATCGACTCACTACAGAGACGTTAACTCCACCTTTAGAACAGCGACTACGTCACAGCACATCAGAGTCTATCATTTACGATCCGGTGAGCCGTGGAATTATAACATTCATCCTTCAATGCATTCAACCGGAGCTGTGCACCAGCATGGGTTTGATTGGCCGGCTCACCGTGCAGCCACAGGAAGTCACTTTGTGTTGCTGCAAATGTGGAATTGTACACTCACTTGCCAATTTATTAGGTACACCAGAGATAAATAAAAAATACTGCAAGAGTCCTTCAATAAATCCTCCCTTCATGAGGATGATAATGTTCAAGTTTTATTGAATCAGTTTAAATGTACTAACATGTACGAGATGACGATGTGCTCAAGTGAATGCAAATGTAGTAAACCAGTGTGAGGGTGGAGGGTGGAGGGTGGAGGGTGAAGGGTGGAGGGTGGAGGGTGGAGGGTGGAGGGTGGAGGGTGGAGGGTGGAGGGTGGAGGGTGAAGGGTGGAGGGTGGAGGGTGGAGGGTGGAGGATGGAGGGTGGAGGTCTTGGACCACAGAACAGTCGACTCAAGAAGAGGAGGGTTGATCCGGTATGTTTGAGTGCCTGACTCAACCCCTCTCTTCCTCAGTGGTGCTGTTAAGCTGGCCTGGGTTGTACTGAGGGGTGTTCCTAATATTTTGGCCATCCCAATTATATGCATTAGTGTTGTCAAAATCTAAAGAAAATACTTCTGTACTTACTAAAATAAAGCCAACTGGTTGTATCCACAGATAGCCGCCCTGCAGCTGCATGTGTCCACCCAACTAGGCGAGGAGGAGTTCTGTCTGCAGGAAATTATGAAATGAGGTCGACATTTGACCTTTTGGACATCCAACCTCCCCATTTGTCATCCTATTAGACATTTGAGTGGGAATTCTGTCATATCTGCGTATGAATTCTGGAGTTATGGCCAGAAACCGTGTTTTGTGAGGTCACAGTGACCTTGGACCATCAAGTTGTTATCAGTTCATCCTTGAGTCCAGGTGGACGTTTGTACCAGATGCAATGAAAGAATCGCCAGACATTCCTCAGATATAACGCAGTCACAGGACGGGAACAGACGGTCAACCACACAAACATGAAGCCTCCGGCACACAGGCATTTAAGATACAATATTTTCTTTTGGTGTCCAACTCCCCTTCATACGTCCACCAGGGGTCGATGCATGAAGGGTCCACACGGCTCAACACAACCTGCTGACGTTTATTACAGAAAACTCTTATTTCTCACTTGGCAGCACAAATTACTGAGGATGCACCGATTCAAAGAAATGTATGAATCAAGGCGTCAATCTCAGCTGTTCTCGACACATGAATAACAACAACCCTGAACGTCATCTCATTGGCAGATGGCTTTTATCAACAAGGGAAATGTTTGGCCAATAAATCGGTGCGTCCGTGCAAATGACAGAAAACCCAAACGCAGCACAAGCCGGCTCAAGTCAATAACAGTTACCATCACAAATGGCACAGACATGGAGGTTATGGGCAAATCTGAAGCATGAATTACATCTTAGACACCCTCAGCAGTACACCTTCCTCCACCAGTTCCGGATGTTCATCAGAGCCACTGGGATAGAAGGACAACAGGTTCAGGAGTCAGACAGTGACGATGCAACAAACCTGACACCATCAGGTCATCGGAGTGAAGCAGGATCCTGCATATAATCAGTTTACTGCAGCAACGTGTAAATACATCAACAGAGGTGCTGAGGGATTTGCACGACAAGCAGGAGAGTCGGATTACATGAATCGGGCTCGTGCAACAATTCACATGACGGGGATCATTTCCGTTCCCCAAAAACTGCAAAACACATCGGCTGAGCCTACAGGTGCACGTCTGACCAACATCCCTGCTGGGAAGAGGATCTGTGCGCAGAGCTGCTGTGCAGGATGCGCATTCATGGAAAGAAAATTGCAATGTCAGGACACGCACGTTAGCTCCGCTGCACGGGAGATTTTCACCGGGAGATCAGTGATGTGTGAGTGAATGAATCCACATCAGATGCCGGAGACTCGGTGCACACACGCAGAGCCGGAGCGCCCCGCGCGCCTCGCGCCATGCGTCCGTCACCTCCGATAAACTTGTGTGTTGGAGTGACGCGGTCATGCGTAGGACGGCGCACGCGGAAGCATGATCGGACATCGAGCCTATTTATCAGGACAACGTCCTCCTCACGTACCTCTCACCGCCATCGTCGGGATCCGGCTGCCTCCGTCTTGACATTGAAACCTCCATGCTTCCTCTCGCCGATCCCTGCCGCCTCTCCATCCGAGGTCTTCCGTCTGCGCGGACCATGCGTGTTGTTTCCACACCGCCGAGAGGGGGAGGAGACCAACCGCGCTCCTTGGAGACGACGACGCGCATGTGGATCATGGAGACGCCGTCGACTCCCGGAGCCAATCAGCTGCGGTGCACGTCGGCTCGGACAATTCAACGATTTCAAGGAAAACGCACTGTAGAAGAAGCTGAAGTATGTTTAGTTATTTATGAGCAATCACACATTCTATCTTTAGTCTTATTCAATCAGTCACTGGTGCATCTTCTCAGTGCATCTCCTGTGCACATACATGCATTGTTGCTTTAATCAGTGTGAGTCATTGATGTGACTGAAATACAATTGAACAAACATCGAATGATGCAGGGAGTTGTAATAATACCAGGATCCTCTTACCTGTCATATCATGGTGATGCATGCAGAGAATAATGCAGGTGAACATCAAGCTGTGCAGAGGGCTTGAAAAATTGATGAAGACAATTATAAAAACACCTAATGAAGTGTTGTACTGCTTTTAATATTCACCGCACATGATTATACAAGGCCTGACCTTAATGAACAACAGAGGTTGACCATGGAAATATGGTTTACTCTACCCTCTACTGGTAGGACATGACATCTCCCTTCTTGAAATAAATCCATCTTCTCTGATGAAGAACTAGACATTAGTGGTATAATTGACTTTTTACAAAAAAAAAAAAAAAAAATCTAAGAAAAAATGAGAAGATTTACATCCGTACACAAAAACTGTGAAATAAAAAGCTCAAAGCTTTTCAACCTCCAAGTATCAGGGTTACAGGGTTAAGCATTAAACTACACAACTTCAAATATACAAAAACAGATAGCAAACAGCCTGTACAGTGTTTGCAGAGCTTTAAAGGGCCCAGATCACATCTTTGTTCCACGCTGAGAAAAAGTACCGGTGGTGTAAGATGAAGTGTCTGCACCCCCCTTCGTCACAGCCGTCTTCTGAACAAGGTGTCCTGATGTTAATTAGTATCTCACAGTGGGTCCATCCCCCTCTACCCTTTAGGTCCATCGTTTAGCTGACCTCTACCACCCCCCTCTGTGGAAATGTGGCGGGCACCCAAATCCTGGCCTGTCGTTTTGGAAGCGCGGCCCTCCCCGGTCAACCACACCGCCTGGTCCCATGAAAGGATGTCGGTGGACGGCGGGGCCGCGTGGAGGGAAGGGCATCTGCATTCTGAATCTGTCTGGGGGAAACATGGGGCCTCGGGGCATCATTTGTGGGGGCATGTTCGGAGGCGAGATGAATGGAGGTAGATGAGGACCGGGCATGCCGGGAGGATGCTGCACAGGCGGCATGCCCGGTCTGGGACCCTGCATGACCGCGGGGTGAGGCAGGCCCATCACCGGGGCTGTCGGGGATCCCAGCTGGTGGTCTGCACCCACATTTAAGGGCATGACGTTGCCTCCTTTGGGATCTGTGTGGTCCTCTGGAGGTTTTCAAGAAAAGAGGATGAGACTTTGATTTGCGTAGAGAGTACATGAAGAGAAACCAATGCAACATAACAAGATTACTTAATGAGGATGATGATGGTGGTTAATGTCTTACCTGGTGCCAGGTTTGCAGGGTTTAACTCCGCGGGGATGAAAGGAGCAGCTCCTCCAAGCAGGGACGTCGGGGACAGCATGATGGGGCCAGGGAAACCCGGGGGACTCCCCATGGGTGCTGCCTGTTGGACTGGAGGCACCTGGAAGACAAAAGAACCGCATCCACATTTAGATTTAGAAGACTTTTAAAGCCTTTTGAAGCAGCGACCCACCGGGAAGAGAAACAAGAAACACCGTCTGATCTCACAGCAGCGACTTCATCGAATGCCACAAGTCGTCTGAGGAGCGTATCACACACACACAGAAGAGGAGGCTCGTGCACCCAACTTGAAAGGAACCAGGTTCTAGCATCATGCCAGATTTGATATTATAATATTAGTTATTGCTGCTGTACATCAACTTCAGAGCCAGGTTCAATTATTGTGCATCTTTATTCATTTTAATATCACTGGTATAAATCTGTCATGAGATAAAAACAAAGGCATGACTTCATAACTTTACACACCCGCATGACATTAGGGATGGGAGCCAAGAACCAGATCCTAACGTCCAGTCGATCAGAATCATTTGCCTCCCGAGCGAGTTCATGCATGTTAATGCCGGGAGGTTTTTTAGACTGTTGCACAAAACAGTGACGGCACAAGTACAAGGACACGTGGTGAAAAGGAGAAACGTCCCAAAGCGTCGCTTCATTTGATGATGAAACTACAACCCAGCTGGTAGTTGATCATTTCATGTGAGGGTTGAAACACCAGCAATATGCTGAAAAACCTTCCGACGCAACCTGGACTCAAACCCCAGGACGGTCGTGTGTTTCCAAATGAGCAACAATTCCTTCATCAAGGAAAGAGGTCTGATCAGTTCCCATCAGTGGACAGAGGACTTACCCGCTTCACAGGGCTGCAGCTTCTGATCCAACATCACCAAGTATCTTTCTTTTTAGTTCATCGCAGCCCTCAATACCCAAATAATACAGGAAGTATGAAACCGTCACAAAGCAGAGTTTTGTTAAGTTATTACAATCGCTTGACTTGTGCACACGACACTACTGAACCTGCACTCCCGTGGATGGAGAGAAGTTTTATTCCTGAGGAACACTTGGGAGCTTTGATCAACGGTACGGAGACTCAAGATAAACTATTGAACCCAAAGGGCAGTTGAAAGGTGGAAATCAAAAGCCCCAAATACTCATTTAATTCCTCTGATAAATCATGTAAAGACAAAGAGTAAAAACGGTGTTTCTCTGCAGGCACATCTGTAAGATTTAGATTCTGCAAAGCTGACAGAAGTTAAAGGCTCAATATGAAAGAGGTCACTCAGAGTAACACTGACCTGCCGAACACGTCACAAACCTACATTGCATGATAATTTAAGAATGATGCTTTGTGTGTTTTCTTCACATACGTAAGTGTTATGAAGTACGAATCAAGGCCTTTTCCTTCCCAGAGGTCGTGGCTGCGATGATCATGAGTGAGTCTGCGTTCCAAGAACTGATTCACATTCCTGACAATCAGACATCAGACCCTCACGCATCACTTACACATTAGAATTGTACCCTGTGGGGTACACAGGCTGGATGATGTTAGCTAGCTCAATATTTTCATTGCAGCCGAGGATTTGAAGTAAGTGCGTGACCAGCTTAACAGCAACAAGTTGGTGATGTCACGATGATTTTCAGTCGCCGTCATGACCTCCACTACTGCTACGACTACCCTCCATGTCTTAATGCGACATCCTGCCACCACCGAGGACGACGGTCCTCAAATGCAGTACCCCAAAGTACCGCTAGGGGTGCAGGACATCTCTTTTTTCAAAGTTAATTAAAAAGTACTTTGTACCACAGTAAGTTCAATTAACATGAATGTAAGTTTTATAAACCAGCTTCTATATTGAGTGTTTAACTGATCGACCGTCACTGGATCCTCATATCTGTGTGAGTCCTCCTTTTCTGCCATGACTTTGATAAAAAACAAAGACAGACTGTGATTAGAAAAAAGAGTTTGATCATCGCAGTCGACTTCCTGCTGCAGAGAAAGATCCTTGTTGGGACACAAAAATCATGTTTGTCACTAAATACTGAGTCCAACTTATCAAAAAGGACGAAGGTCGATGGCACTGCAGTGACGTGTTCGTGTTCTCGCATTGTGACAAAGAATTTGAAATAGATTATCAACATTTAAAATGTTGTAGCATTTCAGTTTTAAAACCATCGTGGTTGTTTTGTAAATCAGACAAGGAGGGTGGGGGGGGTAACAGTCGTGATTTCAAAGTAATAGTATGACTGCAGATATTAATGAGGCCAATGCGAAACCCATTCAAACATTTGACATGTCGGTCAAACAACAGATAAAGTCCCATTGCAGAACTTCAAATGAATCTAAACTAACACTCAACAAACTGCATGTTTTACTGCATAATATCTATAATTAGTGACGCACTAATTGAATGGAATGTGTCGTTCGAACTGAAACGACTCGGCTGTCATGTGCTTGTTCCACACAACCTACCTTAAATCCTCAAAACAAATCAGATTCTCTTTGTGGATGAATAACACCGACCGGTTTAACATTAACACTCAGAGCTCGGAGCAGGTTGATCATCTCTGGACTGACGTTCCTGCCTGATGCTGCATGTGGACACAGCTGTCTACAGAGGAAGGTCACCTGCAGCACATCTGCATGGCAAATACACAAACATCCACCTGTTGAATCATGTGAGGAGATTTAAAGCAGCAGTTCTCCTCCCGTCTGACATTCGGACCCGTCTTTAATAGAAGGCAGGTGTTTCTAACTGGTCTTAATAATAATAATAATAATAGGTGTGTCATATATGCACTAACTGATATTCTACTCCACAAACTTAACAGGTTTATTTGCATTAATGCGAACTTCGACAAAGTAAAACTGAGGTTCAGCTCACAGGAACTGACTAAGATCAGGAATCTTTAGACTGTTGATAACCTTCACTCACTTAGATTGTCTGTTTATTCAAAAAAGTATGCAGGACCTCGCAGATGTTAAATAAATAAAACAGGATGAGCAGCAAGACGTTGCTGAGATAAAGTAAAGACACATTTAAATAAAAGTATTTGACTAACGATGAGTTCACTTACATTCACGAGTCGGTCTTAATTATATTGTACATGTATTTATTTCCTCAATATTTTAATAGTTTTTTTTTTGCTAAATAAAAACATTTCATATCTAAAAAGTATAGATTAAAAAAAAGCAAAGAAACATTTTGATTTAAGGTTGTTTTACATTTACTTTGAGGCAATAATAATTAACTTAAAAATAAAAAGAGCCCCGCTGATACATATATATTTGTGAAAGAACAATATCTGCGACTGGGCTTCAATGATGCGCCGTGGCATGGACTGCCAGTCAACTCAGGATTGATTCTACCACCGGGGGGCGCCTCGGCCTGATTTCCAGAGCCTACACATAGTAGCTTTAATTTGGTCATTGTCTTAACATCACTTCATAGGGAGGGGGCAGTGTGCTGGACAGTTTTTACTTCTTATTCATTTGACTTAAGTTTCTTTTGAATTGGAATTCATCCATTTTTGCAAAAAAAAAAAAGAAAAAGCATAAAGCTTTGACAAATGTAGATGTTATGTTGTCATGACGACAACCTCACCTTCTTACCTGAAATAACGGTATTACAATGCAACGTACATGCCTGCAGAAAATGAAACTGCCCCTGTGGACTCGCAGCAGTTAAGTCCAATGCGGAGAACATGACGGCAGATAGTAGAGGAACCCATAAATTTAAGCACAGGCACAATCTTTCAGGCTATTTGAACAGCTACAGGGGTGAAATCATAGAAAAATGATTATAAATCAATCAGTGTTGATGCAGGTGTAATCTGAGGTAGTAACAGAGGCGTCTGCTCTTACCCTGGTGTCTCACTCCATCGGCAGGAATACAGGAGATCTGCTGCTCCAACCTCACGAGCCAGGCAGCCGGGCATCTTGTCTTTGATCAACTCGGCCTTTTCACTCGTCTCAATTTCTTTGTTAATACTTGATACTCCAAAAGCAAGTCAATGCTGCGAAGGAGGCGACTGTACAAGACGTCGGCCTCAAAATCTGAGTGTTAGTTAAATTAACAGCAAATCCAGAAAGGTCCATTTGATCCTGGTTAAGCCTTTTCTTTACCTTTCAGCCACTCCAGTCTCTTCAAATAACGGCACTCCGGATACGCAAACATGATTTTCCCTACCACTCACCTTTGTTCAACTCGTGTGAGTCGGACATTCTCCATCTGTGGATCTAAACCACAGTTAGAGGTTACAAATGAAGAACTCCCCTCTGTCCTTGAAATGGCATTTCTTTGACTGGAATATTATAATCCGTGTTTGGGTTACAGGAGCGCAGCAATGTGAGAGTGAAGAATCAGGGATGATTAACACAAACTACCTTTGAATAATATACAAACTATACAAGCTCTTATGTTAATATTCGTTAACATAATATTAATGGCAAATTAAAGTCTGAATGTGCAGTTACATTTCAGATAGTTTCAGCTTCTATTGTTCTGCATTGTACGTCCACAGCACATTAGACATTGTGAGTTCAATGTTCGCTGATGTGGTGGTTGGTTTTTGGACTGTTTATACTTAGTTATTTTTAGCAGGCTTCTTACATTAATACATACTGATTTTTTGAAAACATTGTAGAAAAGGGGCTCCCAAAATACTACATTGAATCCAAAAGTTAAAGTTTTACAAAGTGTTTTTTCTACGTCCACCTCATTGCTGGGGCTTCGATCATGAAGCAGGATTTGCTAGCGAGGTAACTTCTGGTTCAACCTGAGATTTATCCCTTTAGTACATTTTGCTGCAGAGCTCAACAGCTCCAGAGCAGATAAAGATCAAGAAAAGAGATGACAACTTATAGGAGAAGCTCCTCCGGACAAGTGGACTTTCTGGGAAAGCTCCTGCAGCGTCAATGTGTTCGTTCCCCGGCCGTCCTTCCGGGCTTCGGCTGCAACAACAGCCTTTCTTCTAGTCTGTATTTATGGATCAGGGATGCAGCCGTTGCTGATTACTGCACTGGAAGAATTCTTTAGTGTCATTGGATCATTTATCAAAGGACAAATGACCAATGTGCTGCCAAACATTGACTCATGGATGCAAACATCCTGGATCAAGTTCTTTTTAACAGTGTAAGAAGTGAATATAAGAGAACCTTCTGCTGTTCCAAAGAAACGACGAGATAAATTAACTTCAAACCTTACAAGTTGGCAAGATAGCACCAGACTAAGCTGTGCAGTGAACGAGATGAGAGATCAGTCTGGTTGCCTTGGGTCTGCTTTGGGGTGAACACTGAGTTTCTGGCAGAGACTCTTGTATACTGAAAAGGATGATAATTCAAACATTGAACTTCTGAAGAGGGATTAGAGGATTACCTCCCAGAATAACCTTCTACAGATGTGATGGGACACATTCTGGTGACACTATGGACGATAGAAGATGCACGCTGTTCCTTTTATTTTGGAGCTTCACCCCCTTCAGTGAGACACACAGGCCACATCCCGTTAGTTGACGCGTGTCTCTTGACACGCCGTACAGATACAAGCGGTGCTCCACTTGCCCGTGTCAGTAAGCAGCTAATTTTGTAGCAGGGAAGCAAAGTTACAGGCAGGTGTGCAGGCGCCACACGAGGTGCAATGTCATCTATTTACAGCTTTCAAGGGTTGGCAGCATCAATCCAGTATCAGAGCGTTTGAATCATGTTTTCAGCCTGTACCCTTTCTAATGTTGTTGTGCACACGGTCTGAATAAATGTCAGTTGATTGGAAACCACCCAGGTCATTGTGCCAGTTGGATTGTTGGAACCGTACATATCAAAAGATGGAGGTTGGCTGGGGGAAACAACAATTAAATTATCTAACTTTAAATATTTCAAAACAAATTACATCTTAAATTGATAAGCTTGAATCGTGTCTACCACAGACGGTTTTATAGTGATATGATGAAAGAGAAGACGATTGTTGTACACTGTCGATGATCTGAGCGAATAATAAAAAGAAAAAACAGACTTCTAATCATTTTCAAATTCATGTTCTATCTTCTCCATGTTTCATGTCTATATGCTCAACATTTTAATTAACTTCCCAAATGAGATTACATCGTTGCTAAAATATTTCAGTACTTTATTGAACTAGTTTGAAAAGTGTCATCTGGAGAAAGTGAACTTTAGTGGCTGTCCATCGTCAACAACTGGAACATGAGGAACTCAGTTCAGACAGCCAAACTCACCCGCTGTGTCTGCAGGCTTCCCTTTTTAACAAATAAACCAGAAGCAAGCATGAAAAGGTTTTCTGAAAACAAAACCTCAGGTGAGTCTACAAGTTGCCTGCCGGTGTGTTTGTCTCTGTCTGGTGGCCCTGTGATTGACTGCCCACATGTTCAGGGCGTAACCCAGCTCCTCAGACGGATGGCTAACGTACGATCATTCAGTAATAAGTTGTTGATACCCGTCACTGTCATGCATGATTTGTTTTGTATTTGAGTTTCTCCGATAATTGAATCAGTTGTTAACTGAAGCAACATGTTTAGTATAAAGAGAATCACTGTTTGCTGTACGCACTCAAGTACAGGATGGGGGGGATAAAATAAAACTACACAAAAACATTTTGATACACTTTTAGAATTCGTATACAAGTCACCATTCAAGCTTAATGAACAATGACAAACTTTATTTGTTAGGCAATATTTCCCTCGCCAAGAGTCTCAAACCTAAAAGTGACATCTGCAGTCCGTTAAGAGGTTTGGCATTTAGCATGAGTAGCTAACCTGCCGTCAGCTTACCTTGTCTCCAATTCTGACCCAATTCCTCCCGACCAGGACATGTAAGCAAACCCTTCTTCCAAGTGAGGTGCTGAGTGGACTTTCTTATTCAAAATCTTTTATTTGAAGCAGCGACATCAGGCCGTGTTGGGAGTTCGTCAGCGGTAATTTAACAACTCCTATCTGCTGACGAGCGTTCATGAGGACACAGTGAAAAATAGAGCAGATATTTGAGAGCAGAAAACAGGGACGCACAGAGACACTGAACCTCAAACCACAGAGATCCAGTTAGACGCTACTGGAGGTCTGACATGAGGTGAGTCTCACGCACACGCTCAGTTGTGCGGTAGAAGAGGGGTCGTTATGGTCACAAGCCACCTGGAGGAAGGTCAGGCGCTCTTTGGCCCGCCTCCAGAGAGGATATATCTTTGCCTTGGAACTACTTGGCACACTCGCTAACTTTAACAGAACGCTGCCACTTTGCCTTCGACGACTTCTATATACTTGTTGTAAGCTCACTATCATGTTGTATTTTCAGGGTTCACGTTTTCAACTGATCATGATCGTCTTACCAATAAGCTCATTTACATATTGCAATAAGTTAGGAACTTATTGTTTGTAATCGTAGTGCTAAATCTACCGAAAGAAGAGAAAGGATGAACAGAATATATCCCTCTACACATGCCACAGTGAGTAGTTTTGTGTAATTCCCACTTTATTTCAATAAGTTATTACTGCACAGTACAAGGTTGCTGAGTGAAGATGCAAATACTGAGCAAAGAAAAAAGGAGAAGTGCTGAGTAAGAGTTGATGAATTTAACGGCCGTCAGCAGAGGAGCTTATCTGAATAATTGCGTGCAAACAACCAAAAAGATAGCATGTATATCCAGTGTGAAACAATGAGGAGTCTTAAAGAAGTCGTTGGCATGTGAGCGGCGTGTTGACCCCTCTGAGTGGAAGAACCCAGATATCCAAGACAGAAACAAAGATCTCTTTTATAGAACAGTTTAATACATCGTTAAATCGGAGGTACACAGCTTGAAGGTTGTCTTGAGAGGTAAACTCATGACATGATAAGCTGTTTGCCCCTCGAGCTTTCACATGAGGAGCTCAGTGCAGGGCGCCGGGTCGAGGCGACACCATGAGTGAACCCCAGTACCACCGAATCTACTCAGAGTTACGAGCTCGTAAAAGTCTGAGCATTGAAAGGCAAACATAGGCCGGGATACAATAGTTTAACTGCTTCACTGCACTCGATATCGATCATTGTTAATGACCTACTGTCACTATCTGCACTCGTTTTCTCTCACTGCGATTGTGCAACCGAACAACCCACCTGTCAAATGATTGGCTGTCTGCTTGTCACTCAAAGCTCGCTCCTTGATCCGGGAGTATGATCACGAGACGGGGGCGGAGCACGCGTGGAGTTGAACGGGCCCACATGTTGTTTGTTTCTAATGATTGAACATTCCATTAAACTATTTTGCTAATCCTTTTGTTTTTGTCCCCTGGGCTGAAAGAGCTGTGTAATTGGAAGAGGCTATCTGTGATAGGCTTAGTTTATCCAATCTCTCTTACAATTATAAAAAATACTTTAATATTTCTGTTTCACCAGCAATCAAACATAACAAAAGTACTGTAATTAACAGCAGTACGCCAATGACGTACACATCAGGAAACACTCTCTTCTCAAATTATTTGGTGTAAGCTCCCTTTAAATGCTTCGTCATCCACAGTCATTCTGCAATTGTGACACATGAAGCTTCTTTAGGCCACAAGTGTTCGGACATGTGGATACATTTTTCCGACATACAGATCAATGTGTTCTTGTTTTGACACCGAGTCCACGGTCGGTTCTGTCAGCAGCACATTCCATCTCACAGGTCCGCATTTGTCACTGGCACTTATTGATACGTAGAAGGTTTATTTTCGGACAACAGAAAACTCCTCTATGCTTCAGCTTCTGCATCGCTTGTGGATTGGAGGTTGTATGGATAATACTGCACTTTTGGCTAACGAAGAGGTTTGCTACTGAGAAAATATTTGATCCAAAAGTAGCAATGCTACCATCACGTTTGTGCAAAATCTAGTTGAACTAGTGATGCCGCTACCCATTCTTCATACCCTCCATCACACACAGTGCCACACAGGCTCACTCTCGCTCTCTCTCTTTCTTTCTTTCTTGACCAAATGACAAAGTATTCACTCTCTGCTCACCGTGAAGTAGCGCGCAGATCAAATCGGTGCAGAGGCAAAGCAGAGGTCTACCTCCCCAGAAACTATAGGCTGGTTAGATGAGCTGCAGGCCCCAGGCTTTTACAACAAGCCAGTATCCTATCGAAGTACAACTGCTTTTGCCGAAGCATCTTGTTGGACCTCTCAAATCCACTTATCACGACGCGCATATGTCACAAATCCTGGCTTCTGTTGCTCCAGGCATTGTAGGAGGGAACTCTGAAGGTAGTTGTATGTCTTTGACCACCAGTCTGAACAGGTCAGTCGTCTAGTATCATAGCATTGCTAACATTTTCCTGCACAGATCTATCACACTATTTCTGACTTGATTTAGAAGATGTGATTTGATGAGGTAATTTCTTTAAAACTAAAGACTTGCAGTGACTTGACGTTTGAAGAAAGAATTAGGTGATTCAGATAAGCTCCTCTACTCATGTGCAACAAGGTTTTATTTTCTCCAACAGCCTCCAACACAAAGGCCACTCAACCAATGAAACAACAGCACTTGTGATATTAGAAAGGACAGCGTTTAAAGACTGTTGCCGTATTACCTGAACATGAGCAGGGATGGATCCATCTGCTGGGACACTCTCCAACACTCCATTGACAGTCGCCATCTTATTGAGGTCCAAAGCGTTATTCCACTCTGAGCAGCAGAAAAATAAAGATGTGACAGCATAAGAAACCTGCAACAAATAACCTACAACAGGTGAATCAATGCAAAGAGAACAGTTAACTGCTTACCTGCTTTTAGTGTTTCCACGTCCAGCATGCCCCCTTCCCGGTAGCTCTCCAACTCCTCAACCTTTACTTTGGTCCAGGGGATGTAGGTAACTCCTTGCTCCACATCCCAAAACTTTTTGTGCGCTGACTTTATACCTTTGTTCAAAGCCCATGCAATCTAGGCGAGGAAGAAATCAGCAGTCACCATAATGTTTACAATCAACACTGAAACAAGTCATACAGAACGAATGTAGAACTGGGACTTGAAAGCAATCAGCCTTCTGTTCATTTACCTTCACAGGTTTCTGGTTGACTTTGTACGACCCCCGACTGAGTTTGTTCAAGGCTGTGTGGGCGTCCTGCCTGTGAACCATAACAATATAGGCACAACCCCTCGGAGGTATCATCTGTACAAACACAGCACAAAGAGTCAGTAAAGCTTTAGGAAATAGAGGCTAACAAACATCTTGCCGTGTCCAGACTTACATTGATGGAGTCAATCTGGCCAAACTCTTCCAGAAGGGACATCACATCCGACTGCTGAGTTTTCTTGTCTAGCTGACCGACCCAAAGTGTAGTGCTGCAAACTAAGAGCAAACTAAGATTAAATCACCTTTAAACCTTAAGACTTCCTGCTTAAGAGTTATTGGAACAGTGTATCAGAGCGGTGAGTCAAACATGGGCCTGCTGTACTTAGGTGCTTTGGAAATGTACATTTTACCAAATTGACCATGTGATCTGTAGCAGGTTGGTTAGTTTACCTCCCTCAATGTGTTTTTTCACCCAAACTTTATAAGCAACTTTCCATTTATTTGCAGTAGCTTCGGTCATTCACATTGGCAGCACACAGACAAACTGTAGATGCTTTGTGTTCCTACGTCCAGGAACCATCAATAGTTTTAACAGATCTGTACGGACTGCACAGAACACCATTTCATCTCAACTTCAGCAGGGAACGCCAGACCAACAGGACTAACATGGATCCTTATCAAGAAGGCAATGCAGACAGCCCAGGGAGAGGAAACACAGGAGGGGGAAGGAAGCTGCTTAAAGCTGCTACGTACAAACGTCTCTAACTAGTGTATTTCTTGTGAATGCAAGTTCACTCACCAACAAATTAAAACAGCTTACACTAACTGATTGCAAAGACGTGGCTGAATCACAACAGCCGGAGGCCCCATCAGAGCTAGCAGAGCGCTTTCCTGTTCAAACCGGTTTGGTATGACGCTAATCACCAAATTACAAAATTAACCATTAACCCTCAACTCATCAGCCGCTGCCAAGTAAAGACAATGAGACTGAATGAGATTGTGGTGACTCCAGGCCACTTGGTGGCGGTAACACATTGCTAAGCTAGTTTACAAACCACTAATATAAATAACACAATTGTTGTAGCTGCGGCACAACCAAGCTTTTCCAGATATCATCTGGAAGATGTGAATGAGAGGACACGAATGTCAGACCAGAGGATGAAGGAACTATCCCCTGCCAGCTTTCCAGGAGTTTTTAACAGAATCCGGCCTTTCTAACTCCACCACATCCAAAAACACAAAGTGAAAACAAAATGTTCCCTGAACTTCCCCGTCTCTTCAAATAGCTGCTTGTCAACAGATGCACCACAGGGAGCAGAGTGCATGGCGGCCCGCTACAGCAGCTGCACCGGGGCGGCGTGTTGTGACAGAGCTGCCATCACTACAACAACTTCACAGAACTGGCAATGTCAGGAGGGCGAGGAACATCAGAACACAAGTCACATCCTGGACACTGTCGGTTTAAGCTGCTTCCATCAATTCAATGTGCATTCTGATGCAGAAGGAAATATAACAAATTGTATATCTCACTTCATAAAGAAAATGTGCATTATAACTTGGAGGCTATCAGACAAGTTGACTTGGAAACATCACTGTGAAGCAGCAACTCTAAACGGATTAATCATATAGCCATGTACAAACAAATTATGGGACAACGAAAAATTATGTTGCAGCCATAATTGCCGTTAAACGGGGATAGACAAAGATTGTGGGATTTAGATAGTTAATGATGGATAAAACCAAATCCAGTTACACAATGATGAGATAAAGAAAAACAATACAGAGCAGCTCGTATTGTGCTGACAGAGGAGAAGCACTCCAAGACATGAGACATGTATTAACTTCTATCAATGGACGTTTTGAACAAAATACAAAAGAATGAATTAAATCAGTTTGTTTTGTTTTCTTATGCTGCATTTGCTTTATTGCTTTATTTGCTAAATTATGACCTAAACAGATCTTAAATACCCTCAAATATCTCAGAGATGACTTGAATATCATTCAAATTTAAAATGATGTCAGATAAACATCAAGAAAGTGGACTTTTAAACATAATAAGCATCAGCAGCCTCATGCCCAATCACACACATTCACACTACTGTGGTACAGCATCCAACAATATGCTACATGTCTTCCTGCAACAGCACGTACCACTGAGTGTCTGGCTCTTGATTCTAGGGAGGCCCTTCTGTCGGCGCTCTCTGTCCTGGTCTCTTTCTTTCCTGTCCTGTGAACGAGATCGCCACTGCCGTTCTCTGGAGCGAGAGCGTCGATGCCTGGACATTCGTGAGCGGGATGTAGATCGTGACCTTCTTCTCCTTGGAGATCTTAAACACAAAAGATTGAAGAAGATAAAATGTTTTCAGCAAATTGAACTATTCCTTAAGGCAAAAATATCTGTCTTCATCTAAAGGGCAGCAGAACGTGTCAGTGCCTGCAGTAATCACATGCACTCTCTCGGGTGGTAACGGTACACTAATGCATATTGTACATTGTCAGTTTGGGTCTTATGGTTCAGCATTTGCAACAAACAAATGCAATCTTTTTTCAATCACTGCACACACAGAATATTTGTCTGTGTACAACTTCAAAACTGAGTTTCAAAACGAGGAAACAGACAAAGTTTTAGAAAAATTTACAAAAACCCTACATGGACTTGACAATGTAAGATTTGACCCAATAAAATTAAGTTTGACGAGGGAACTATTTTTTAAAACATCTTTCTGGGAGTCCACGGCACTGTACATGTATCTGGGGTGAGCACAGCTTCTCACCTGGAACCCGATCTTGATCTCTTGCCATATCCTCCACGCCTGCTGTCCCTCCTCATAGACGAGTCTTCTCTTGAATTTCCCTGTTAGATGACGACAATATGAACTTATGGTTCTGCCCAAAACAATGAGCAGAGGGCTGGAAGTTACAATCTGAAGAGTTCAAACCACAGGCCTCAAAACACTGTCAACCTTCTTGCTAATCAAGGTAGCCATCGCATCATCTCACTTCTACAGTACAAATGGGGAACGTTTAACTTAAGGAAAACAGATGACATTAATCTTCATGTACAATAAGCTGAAAGCCACGTTTCCCCACATGATTCCAACCAGTCAAACTAACAGAACAGGTCTGGGAGTTTACCTGTGACCGTGAATTAGCCTCATGTACGGAGCGGGATTCAACAGGCATATGATGCTCGCCATGATTCATCCCTCCAGCATGCTGCAAGAGTTGATAAAACATACAAAACAATAGGAACTGTAAGAAAAACACTTGCAACAATTTGTGTACAGCATGAATAGTTATAACTGAGATTTAGTAGTGTTACACAATGATGAATATATATAATTGGATACCTGAATACCACCGGTCTGTCCTAGAATATGTGGATGAACATTCTCTGTGTTGGGCATCTGTCCGGGGAACTGGTTTAAAACATTTTCAGGGACGCCTCTGTCACGACAGAAATAAACACATAGTGACGCTTTGAGTTATAACAAACAAACACTGACAGACGACAAGAAAAAGGTGCAGACGTTCTTTTTTCTCTGCCACAGTTAAATATCTGCAAAACCAACAATACATGTATCAGGGTAATATATTCAATGAGACTCACAGTGAATGGACTTCATTTGTTGATACGTCCTCAGGTTCGTCATCATAGTCAAATCGATCAAGAAGTTTCTGACGAAATTAATTATGATACAAAGTTAGGTATGACACATCATATAAGATCCTGACAGGTTATGTTGCGACCTGGAGAGATAAACTTACCTCAGCTAAAGAACTTCTTTTCTCTGTGTTGGCATTGTGAAGGTTGAGCTGGGCCGCGGGCATCACGGGGGGGTTCGGGGGGTTGTTTGAGATGTTGGCTGCCAGGTTCTTTTCTGCCTGCTGGAAGTTCTGAAGCATCTTTTGCAACTACAGGAGTGACAGGAGATTAATTTGTGGTCAAAACACACTTTTCCTTTAAGGATTATTTGCCTGCGACAACCTAGTTTAGTGCAGTAGATATTCCATTTCAATTGAACTCACCTCCTGACCATGCGGGGACTGGAACAGCTGTGCCACTGCAGCTAAGGCGTCAGAACTGGGAGGGCGGAGGGTGGAGGGTGGAGGGTGGA
>CAAKHC010015075.1:0-17269 GCA_901007825.1 Macroramphosus scolopax
TCACTGGCTGCGAGCACGACGTCTGCAGCATTTCCAGCTCACACTACTTTAGTTCTGCATTTTAAATGGCCTCGCATAAAGGAAAGTGCCCATGTCTGCAACATGTGGAGGTGGGCACGCAGCTGGACCGGAGCCACCCCGAAACAAGAAACAAGGAGCTGGCGGGTTCTTCCCGACTCCCAGAGACATCCGTGGAACATCTCATTCAGCAGCAGGGGGGCGCGTTGGTCTGCTTCCAGCTGCAGCAGAATAGTGAGGAATGTGCTATTTTTGCCCTTCTAATCCGGCGGTGCCGCAATTAATCCATCCTAGTGTCGGTTAAGTGGATCTAACTCTGTTTCAGCTGAAGTTGATTGAGACTTGCAGAGGTTCAGTTTGTATATCGGAGCCCGGAGATGTTTCCATCCTTTACTGGAAGGGACGGTTAATGTCTCACATTCTCCATGCTGGTAGTCTGTAGCAGCTCGTCTGGCATTGAGCTGAGCGTCCAGGTCTTTATCCGGATGTCAGGTCCTTCGCTGCATCGACTGACCTTCTTATATCAGCTGCAAGCATCCTGCACATCACCGGGATATAAAACAACTGTGCATTCACAGTCTCATGCAGGTAGAGTTCACTGATCCAGCAGCTTCATGCTGCATTGGATTTTTAGCAATTAATAACATTTGATTTAAGGAAATAAAAGAGGAAGCAGAGTTATATTGAAGCTAATTGGAACGATTGTTTCAATTTAGCCAATAAAACAAGTACAAAGATTAAATTGATTAATGAGTCCAGTGACTTTATTCCTGTAAACTCAGAGCACGGCGGTCTTGAACGCCCTCACCGGGAGTCTTTGAGCCTGAGGGAGGTCAGTGAATCACTCACGGCTGCATCGTAATTTGATGGTATTTGCTGAAAGACTCCTCGCCTCCACTTCCACGTCCAATCTTTCACCAGTCAAGCGGGGATTCGATTCGACAGCCCCTCTGATTGCGAGCTCGCTCTCCCCCCCGTCAGGACGACCGCCGGCCCGCTGCATATTGTTACCGCTGTCACTTAAGGCCGTCACGTCACACCGCCCATCATCCTGTCGATACCGTCCGGCCCCGGCTTTGCTATCGATTCTATCTTCAAGCGTATATTTGTGCGTGTAAGTCTTTGTAGATCCGTTCTCCTGTTTCTCCCGGCTGCCTGTCAACCTCCGGCTCCCTCAGTTATTCATGAGCCATCTGCTCGGGCGAGTGCTGTGTCAGATGTGTGTCAAACAGGACCTCATCTGTCCCCCCCCTGTTCCTCTTCTAATTGTGTCCTCGAAGCCGCCGCCCGTGCGCCCGCAGCTCTCCGGCGTCGGCCGGGGGGGACGCGGATCGACTCCGCGGTCCGTCATGTCCTAAATAACCTGTTTGATCTGATGTGTGCATCTTTATTTAAGATCACAGCATCTGGTTCATCAATGTTGGAGGAGGAAGCGCCGACGTGTCTTTGTGTGCCGGGGAAAAGGAAAGTGCCGTTTCTTGACCTCGATGGAGAGAATGATTGCGTCGACGACTCGAGTGGAAGATGAAGAAGTCGATGCGTGTGAAGACTCTCGGTAGCCGGGCGGAACGCGGCCGATCAGACGACGGCCTCCTGATCTCCACCCTCTTTGTGCGAATGTGTTCTGACCCTTTGTCCGATTCAGCGGATGCTCTTGAACGCGAAGGCCGATTCTTTTCTATTATAAAACTAAAAGAGGTTCAAAGCAGAACTCTAATGGAATATTTTCCCGAGCCGCGCTGCCGTTCTCACCTCTCAGAAAACATCCAACACTCAGCACGAGTGGATTTCTGGGAACGCAGGACGAGAGATGAATGTAAAGAGGGAGGATTATAAGTTGCTTTCCGTCCTGTGCAGCAGCTCAATGCTACATTAACCCTTCACACCTGAAACCGTGTGCAGCCTGCGTCTGCTAACGGAGGGTCGGCTCATCACTTCATCGCAGCCTCAAGAGGAGGAGGGCGGTGATGCTGACGAAGGCCGGCAGAGTCGTCGGCTGGCAGAAGGGGAGATGGGAGATCTCAAGTGGTGGTGGGAGGGCGCGTAGCTCCGGTTGACTGGCAGGCGTCGCTTCATCCGATCGTCATGGAGAATGTCAACGAGCACCAGAAGGCCGGCCGCTAATTAATAGACATAAACAGTTGATAATAAACAATAATCGATGCAACAGATCTGGTGCTTTCCCAGCAGCTTGCAGGTTTAATGAGCGCAACCTCTGCAGAAACTGACCCCTGGAATCGTGACCCTCTGCAGATGACGAGGTAAAGAAGCAGTTCGGAATAATTGTAATAAAACAGAACATTGATTTAATGGTACGCTGTAACGCTCTGCTATTATTAGCTGCCTCGGTCGAGCTTCACACTGCTGTCGTATCACATGCAGTTTATTCATTCCAACATGATGTAAAAACAGTTTACGCATGCATGGACGGATCCACACACGACACACGACCTCTCCGAGTGTGATCATGACTATATTAAACGCAGGCCCACCTCCGAGCAGCCCGGCAACGTCTGATTCCAGAAAGAGGCCAGGAGGTCCCTGTGGAGCTCCGCCGTGATTCATCTCTGACAGAGACATCACTTCCACTCGGGGGGGGGCGGGGGGGGGTGGTGAGACTGTCACGTTAGCCGTCCCCGCGACGATCCCCGGCCGCTCAATGCAAAGCCGGCGTGATGAATCGGACGCCGTCTGAACGCGCCGCTCGTGAAATGTGTTTATGTTTCTTGCGATGGAACAACGGAGGATTTGTTCCAAACATAGCAAGGACGCATGCAAATAAGAGAGTAGTCTGGCTAAGTGATGCACTCGTACAATAAGCAAACAAAGCTGCTCGCACCCACTCCTGTTGGCGTTTGATTGTAGCGTCCTCGAGCCGCCGTGATTCCAGCATCTCCGGATCCGAGTTAGCAGATATTCATCCACTGAGCTGATAACTCCGAGCCCGTCTCTCTCTCCTCTTTTTCTCCCGCCATGGGACACTAAATCCTACCGCAAATCCTTTGTAATGAATTTCTGTTTGGGGAGTCGACAGCAGAAGAAAGCAGGTATCAACGCGGGTCGGACAGATTCTGACGCCTGAAGCCGGCGGATTAAAATCGTTTTTACCTTCAACAGACACTGGAGGAGCGACGTGTTTAATAGAGGATCGATATCGGCCCTCCGCAACGACCCGAGGTCGGGATGGGGGGAGACATCAGCACCTCATCTTCAGGTGGAACACGGTCGCTTCTTATTGTTGTATAATACAGCTTTGGAAATTATTGTCTTACCTAATATATATTGGCATTTTAATTTCCATTGAAAAGCATTGAAAATATATAATTTTTTTTTCTAACAATGACTTTAACTTCACTTATTTCATCAACAGATATTCAGTTAGTTACAAGCAAAACTGTTAAGTTCATGTAACTTATTGAACATATTTTTGGGGTTGAATGGATGCTGATTTTCGCTGCAGCGGTCGACGTCGTCGTCACATGACCAGCTCGGTGTAACTTCGATGTTCCGGATGATGCTGATAATATTCAGGCGTTAAAAATATATTTTCCCATCTCATTATCTTCGCTTTAATGAATTCATAATCATATTCATTAAAGCTAATGGAGTTATTTAATCAGTTTAATCGGTCCAGTAAAGAGGCTGGTTCACCACTGTTACCTGCCGTATTCAGTCCGTCACTCCGCCATTGTAAATAAAGGTGCTCGTCCCGGATGAGAGGGCGGCCGTGAAGCCGCGTCCATAAAGCTGAGAGGCCCGCGGTGCCAGTCAGGAGGAAACAGAGGCTTGTCGGCTCTTAAACAGAGCGATGATTGCTATTGTGCATTACTCTGCCGGCTCTCCGAGAGGCGCCCCGGCAGGCTGGAACAGGACGGCAGCGCTCAGCGCCGTGTTTTGACACAGCCGATAGGGGAAGATTAAGTGTTGAAACCAAAGCTGGCAGAAGACGATAAGGAATGGATTTCTTTCTCCTTTTTTTTTTTTTTTCCCACTCCCACAACCTTGATGTTGTATTTTAAGATTTGAATGTTTGTGTCTACGACTCGACACCGGCTGCGAGAACAAACACCTTTTTTTTTTTTTGTTTCTTCTCTGCTAAAGCAAAGACAAAGAAATGATGGAAAATGGAAGGGGAGGGAGAAATATGCTGGGCTGCCCGATCAATAGTGTGTACAGGAGTCTTACGGGTCTCCGGGGGGGAACGGGCCCAACTGGGAAGTCATGCAGAGGTTATTCCGAAATGTGATTACGAAACCGGGAAATACTGCGAAGACGCCACGACGCCGGGATCTCGGGCGTATGGTAATACAACGAGCAACTGCAGATATGAGGATGTTGTTAGCGGGCAAAAAAAAAATAATTGGGAGTTGATGACATCGGCGGGCTTACGCTGTCATTCAAACAGATGCTAACAAAGACAGGACGTATTACGCCGAGAGCCGAGGAAACCAGTGTTTGACGTGCAACGCGTGGGTGGAAATAGCCTGTTAATGAATAGACAGCAGTGAGGGGCGTGAAAAAAAATAAAGAAAGAAGACGGCAGAGGAGATACATGAAGCGTGCTGGGCGATAAAATATTGCTATTGTTAGGCGGCGCTGAGGGAAAAAGTGCTGCGATGCAGAAAGAGTGGAAAGTCTTGACAGCTTTCCGGTGGCAGTCTGAAGGCTGAGCGGGGAGATTGGAGGGAAAGTGCAGCAGAGGGCTGCTGTCAGGCCACACCAGAGCTCCGTTTAACAAGGTCCGGAGATGAGCTGCACCACAACACATCGCAAGGGGGGAATGAGAAGATGGGAGAGTCGTGATGGAGGGAGGCTCATGCATTTTTCCGGGGCCTTACTACCTGTCATGCCTGCGGAGCCCGGACTTCTTCCCTTGTGCACGGGAGCAGAGAATAGAAATCCTCTGACAGGATTCAGAGATTTGGAGGAGTATGTGACATTATATGCTGATACCAGGACACTTTGAAGTGTTCCTCTCTACATGAAAGACCGCGCGAGCCCCCGTAGATACGCTTCACTTTTATTTTTACAAGCCACAAGTGCTCCTTCACATGGTAATCCACACCGGGTTCACTCATCGTGTGCTGTGGAGGATGAGCAGAAATAATTAATGCGAGCAAATGCAGAATACGCCTCATTTTAAACATGGATGCCTTCAGGGCGAACACATATCTTCTACAAGCTCGGCGCTCTCATGCACCTCTTGTGTATCTCATCTTCATGCTAAAAGAAAACAAACCATGCCTCAGTCATGGCGGCGCTTCGGAAGCTGTGGTCCTGCTTCTGCAGCCTGCAGCGTTAACCTTTTAGCCCCGGCATGAAAGCTTATCTCCCAGCGTCAGGCTAAATGGCAAACCTCGGGGAGCGCTCCTATTAGAGCCGGTGTATTCTACATAAGAAGCCACCCACGCAGTTTTAAATGAGTCTGCATTGACAGGAATCTCTTCAGGTGTTCGGGGCTGCACGTCAGCAGAGGCAGCGGGTGTGACGAGTCCCCGGATCCACAGAATATCATCATGGAAGTGGAGAGGATTCCCTAATCTGCAGTCATGTGTGAATGGTTGCACTTTAAATGTTCCGTAATGTTGTGTTCTGTGTTATGTAACGCTCATTCTTCCTGCCAGAAACACAATAAAAACGTGGAACGATGCTTCTCTTTCTGCACTTTCCTGTGACTTTATACTAGTTGTTAATCCACTGCTATCTTCTCTTTGTCTCCTCAGGGGGGCGACTCCTGTTTCTAGTCATGTGGCTGAACATTGTGCCTCAAACTGACAGCTGCCCCGCCAAGTGTGTCTGCTACAGCGAACCCCGGCCCACCGTGGCCTGCCAACAACAAGGACTGTTCTCCATCCCCACCGAGATCCCCGTGCGGAGCCAGCGGATATTTCTCCAGAGCAACAAGCTGACGGTGGTGAGGTCCACCAGCTTCAGCTCCTGCCACAATCTCACCGTTCTCTGGCTCTACTCCAACAACATAAGCTACATCGAGGCCGGCGCCTTCTACGGCTTGGAGAAGCTGGAGGAGCTGGACATCGGAGACAACAGCAACCTCCGCACCATCAGCCCCACGGCCTTCCGGGGCCTCACCAAGCTGCACACCCTCCACCTGCACAGGTGCGGCCTGTCCGAGCTCCCCGTGGGGGTTTTCCGAGGAATGTTCTCCCTACAGTACCTTTACCTGCAGGACAATAACATTCTCACCCTGCATGATGACACTTTTCTGGACCTTGCTAACCTCACTTATCTCTACCTGCACAATAACAAGATCAAGATAGTAACGGACAACATGCTGCGTGGCCTCATCAACCTGGACCGGCTGCTGCTACACCAGAACCGGGTCATCTACGTCCAACCGAGGGCGTTCAACGACCTGGGGAAACTCAAATCCCTCTTCTTGTTCTTCAACAATCTCACCGTCCTGACGGGGGAGACGATGGACCCGCTCGTGTCCCTCCAGTATCTGCGTTTGAATGGGAACCAGTGGATCTGCGACTGCCGGGCGAGGACCTTGTGGGACTGGTTCAAACGCTTCAAAGGTTCAAGCTCTGAGCTGGAGTGCAATGTTCCTGAATTCCTGGCAGGGAAGGACCTGAAGCGGCTGAAGAGCGAGGACTTGGAGGGCTGCGTGGAAACGCCTCAGATCCAGACCAACGTCTTCAGCTCCAAGGCGCAGTCCGGGAAGTTCTCCTCCACCGAGAACCCACTGGGGGACACCATTCCCAGGTGTTGCCTCGGAGACAACGACAAGTCCTCCATCCTGTCCGGCAAGAGTCGCCAAATCACTAACAACCCCCTTAAGGAGAAGGAGAACATGTCCAAGACTAAATATAAGGAGCCAGAAAGAACAAAAAATGAGACCCAGAACAAGCAGAACGATGGACCGCTGGGGACGCTGTCCAACACCCTGGACAAGTCCCTGGAAGACGTAAACCCAGACCTTATAGACAATATAGAATCATCTACAGCATCAAACAAAAAGAAAAAGAAGTGTTCCAAAAAGCCCAGATCAGACACCCACTGCATCAAAGGTCGAGGCTCCACCCTGCAGGTGCTGCCGTCCCTCTTCGTCCCCGTCATCTGGATATCTCTAGCCATGTCTTAGGACTCCGGATCTCATCCTGATACAAACAAAAACAAACAGGACTCACGATTGTTGATGCTCATGACAATGACGACAGAAGATGCAGTGACGTCTGCAAAACGGGCTGTGACGGAGGAACGAGGAGTCACCCGACACGGGTGAGGACAAACCGATGATGAAGACGATAGAGTACATTTAACAAAAATGGATGCCTTTACAGAACACTACAGATCTAATGTATATAATGAATCGGTGCCCAAAATTGTTTGTTCTCTATGTACTTAATTGTACCGTGTCTAAGCTACACTCGGGAGATTCCTCCCTTGTTTCCCCTCCCAGAGAGCTTTTACCGCTTTGACGGATCACCGGACGACGGAAAGAAGGAAGAAGGTTAAAGCAAGATAAAAAATAAAAAAAATCAGAACGCACACAAAGAATGTTGGATTACGTTTGATTAAAACAAACAATCTCCCCGTTATTTATTCAAAGTGATGCATTTGTTGGGTACTATTATGTTTTTTCATGTTTATAAAGACAAATGTTTTACCTCCTCCCCCCAATTTATGTTCTATTTTCATGAGCGAGAGAGAGAGAGAGAGAGAGAGAGAGAGAGAGAGAGAGGGTATGTGGGTAGCATTTACCAAAAGAATGCTATCACTTTGTTTATGCCATGGAACCATAGATATGCATTTTATTTTACTTGTGTACAAGTATGAATATATTATGAATAAAAGTTCTTATTTCGTAGATCGTTCTAGTGTGGTGTGTTCAGGGACATCAGGTCTGTGCAGTGAAGGACATACGGATAATGAACCTTCTCTACATGTTTTATCAAACCTTTTCAATAGTTTATGATAGCAGCAAGCTTTAAATTCTGACTATGAACATGAAATATGTCTGCAGTTTGTTTGGTGCTGCTACTTCAATCAGAAGAACGCCTTTGAGAATTTGGTGTTATATATGGAATCAGGTTGTTCTGCCTCTGTACAATGGAAAATATAAGAAATGGTCCCTTGTATACAAGAACAGGCTTGAGAGTGAATTATGGAGCGTTCAAAGGCAGCAGCCGAGTTCACACCTGCTAAAAACACAATGGAGAGAAGAAAACTGTTCAAAAGGTGTTGAAACTTATATCTGACCAAAGGTCGTCTGCTGGACAACATGTAAACAAGTGGCTGTAAATCACCAGGAGAGGAGTATTCTCACCAAATACTCCATGAAACTACGAAACACCCAAATACAACTTCTCCAGTTGACTCTGGAGTTGTTCAGTTTATTCGGACTTTGAATCCATAGATTTATATAACTTGGTACTTTTTGGAAGAAATAAGCTCAGAGTTCTAACATTATATCCCGGCAACCAGAGTGCATTTATATAGCGCTTCTATCCAGAATATATTCTTTCATTCCCGCGTTCCCAAGCACGTTATTGCACTGATGGTCGTCAAATTGCCAACCAGCTCATCAGGAGCTGTTAGAGGTCAAAGGTCACTACCATCGTCTCTAAGGGGTCTGTAACCCCCCGATAACGACATGGCAGCTCTACCTGCAGGAGTTTCTTTGTGAGTAATGGTACAAGTTGAAAAAGTACATTTGACTTGCTCCAGCTAAATAAAACGACTGCAGTATAAAACTACAATCCTGCAGTAAATCTTCCCTTCATGAGGATTAGAATGTTGATTTATGTTAATGGTGCTGTTGAACTGCACTTGGTTCGACTAAGAGATGTTTTTTTTTCTAAATCATAAATGCGATGGACAAAATATTGGTCAAGGTTGGTCTGAGAATAACTCAGGCTCATACTTGATCTTTATTAGTTACAACCTCAAAGGCTTTTTCTCAAAGATCCCACAAATCAATGATTATGCTATGATATGCAATTTAAAACAAGGTCAACATCAACATCCATCCATGCTGCATATTTAGAGGTCTTTAGTGACTGTTGCCTCAGGCAACCTCACAAGATCCTGCATGTGATTAGAGCGGGTTATGTATATTACAAACACTGCCACATCCCTCATAATTTGGACTGAATCATTAAACAGTATGAAAACGCTGAGAAAATATTCAGAAACTGACACTTCGCGTCGAGAAGACGAGTCCCTGAAGGCATCATAATAAGTGCTGTTTTGCATCCTTGACATAAAAAAAAAAAGCACAGAAGTTCAAACTAATTTGAGTTTTGAAATGTTATCTTGTCATTTCTGTTTGGGGGGAGTCGCCTGTGGTGGGTCAGCGCCGATGTGTCCGCACTCCTGATTGATGTAGAGTCTTCCCCTCTCCACTAAGATTTAAGTCAAGACCTCCTCAGCGGCCCTGAATCAATCTGACACAAAGTGAAAAGGCTTAGCAGGCAGGGTCTCCGCAGATCCCCGGAGCCCTCCATCGCCGTCAATTAACCCGGAAATGTAAGAGGACTAAAGAGGACCTGAGAAGATATTGATCTCTGGTAAAAATCAGCCGGGAAAATCAACAAGCTCCCATTAACCCCTCCAATAGAGACCCTTTGCTGACAGACAATACGAGCTGCTGCAGACTCAGAGGATGCAAACACGAAAACAGACCTCTGAAGCTGTCCAGCTCCTTAAGTCAAAGGATAATCCCAATACGTTCCCACCTGGGCCCTGTTTCCCCATGTGGGGGTCAAACTGATGCGGACAAACTAAAGTTATTGTATTGAGGCAGAAGATTTTAGCCGATAACCTCGAAACAGCTGCTGCTTAGCTGATGGGGCAACTGTAGATTAGATTGAAAGTGTTTGTTTTTGCCGCTGACGTGCTCCGATTGTTATCGGTGTCTGACAGCATCATAGGAAGGATCCTTCACAGATAGACGAGAGAAGCCTCTCCGTAATCTCACAGGATCTGAGCGGTTGCAGGAAGACAAGACGGTGAGACGGTAGAACAGAGTCGAAATGAAGTCACAGTAACGGCTTCCTGTGAGCTCAAAGATTAAGAAAATAAACTAAATGAGACCTAAAATCATGAAGTTTTCATGGACTAACTTTCTGAAGTTGTGGCTAGTCAGACGGCTACATGCCAGACATGGATCGTAAACACAGAACACTGAGCCGGCAGACGGCCGGCAGACCGCTGTGACGGCGGTCCCTGTTAGCAGCGGCCATTCGGACCGGGGATGATTACTGCCGGTCAAATAGGAGAAGAAATCAGACACCAAAGAACCTTTTTCCTGAAGAAAAATGATGCTCCAAGAGTGGAGAGACCTTCTGCAGTAAGTGGAGGCAGGCTAATGTTTTTAGCTAATGCTACTACTGCTAGCATCACATGGCTAACGACATAAACTCAATAACACATCCCAGAAACACTCCGATGTCGAGATACGTGCTGGCAGTGAGGAATGATGGTAGTTATTCATGAGACACTGCACACGTTCCCCTCATGAATCATTTAAACCTCCTTATATAACAGGGCCCAGAAAAATACTGGAATTACCCTTTAACTCCTGACTTCCAGATATTATTTACACATAACAGCAAACCTTTTTCAGGATGTACTTCCAGAGCTGCCATGTTACAGCACAAACACAATCCCTGCATGCATTTAATTACAAGTAACAAATTAAATGCACAGAATATTCAGTAGTTAGTAAATGCAAACATTCGTTTTCGGAGCTGTTTGCTTTGATCACTTGGTCAGCTGCCTTTTTTTTTCATGTTTATTCCAAGCAAGCAATTATTCAGCAGAAACGGCTGCTGACGCCCTGGCAGTCATCAAACTTAATTTAGTGCCCACGAGGGAGTCTTGGACGTCCTTGTCCTGGATTATCACTTTAAAGGCATTTCTGATGAAAATATTATGAAGTGTCTCGACTTTTAAGGACGCACTTTCGGAACGAGCTTGATTAGAAGTACTTCCACGCAGGCGGACGCAGCTCGGAGGCTTTGAAAGAGGAACTCACGCTGAGAGGAAGTTCGTCCGAGTGTGAATAACATTTCGGAACATTTGGCAAGAAACACGGAAGGACTCTCACAAGTATCTCAGTCACACGCTGCACTGTACAGTATTCCACAGATACATCCACATGAATCTGACAGTGTTTCTCTGTTCATACCCTCATTAGATTCCTGCTCTCATCACGCTCTCTCTGGATTCTTCTGTCTGGTATCTCCCATGTTGTTTTTTATATCTTGGTTTAACAGTGAAATGTGTTTTTTTATAGTTTGCAAGTAGATTCCTGCTCTCCGAACGCTCCCTCTGGATTCTTCTCTGCAGTTCTCATGTTTGTTTTTATCATATCTTAATAGTAATATTTATTATGCCATCTTCATATTCTGAGGCATGAATACAGTTAGAAGGAGGTTTGAGTGGAACATCTGAATGATGCAGCGGCCCCGCAGGGTCTTGAAAAACCTGGAAGAATCATGGAATTCGAAAACAAATAGCAGTTTCCAGGCTTGGAGATGTTTTAGAAAAGTGAGTGACGAGCGGCAGGTAAAGATCTCACCTCCCTCTTCTTCTGCTCTTAGCTTCCTCCATCAGCCTCCTCTTCACCATGTATAGTATACCATTCAAACGTTTTCTATTTGAACATTCAGATAATGACATTAACTGCTTTAAGCACTATTTCCTGCAGTCAGAGGACTTTGCATCTTCAAACTGGACTTCTTCCTCCATCTGAAGCAACACACTCAAACCAATGCAGATTATTTTACAAATAAGCAAATATTTCATCTCCAATCTGCTTCACATTATTCTGTTGTTTCCGGTTGTGGACCTTCAGAATGCCGTTAATGTCACATCCACTCTGACACCACATACAGTCCGTGTGCATGCAAACTGCTGCACAGCACGGCATCATTCCACTTTCCTTCCAGCTGGCAGCCCAACGAGACTGAAAACCCATCAGCACCGGCCTCTTTACAATCACCGGACCTGCCAGCGGAGGCTGTGAGTGTCTGACAGCAATGCCACGCTGGGGCCACAGCTCTATTTAACACCTCCCAGAAATATATAACCTGAGGGCCGCCGGCTCCTGCTGGACATCAACAATTTTTCTCATCAGACGCTGCGACTTCACCCTGCTCTCTGCAGTGATGCAGGGTAACCACGGTGATCACGGGAGCTCCATCTGCAGCGAAGTTCCGGATGCAACATGCATTAACATCTTGGCAGGGAATCAAAATAACTAGAGGCGATGGAAGAAGCTCTGGTGGAGGAAAATCATCGGCATGGCAGCATGCAGCCTTCAGCTGTCATTCTGCTGCTGAGCATCATCCTGCCAGCATGACGCAATCTACATACTCACACAATGCAGCTGGAGTTAATATGTCTGAACATTTATTGTATTATTATATTATGTTATATCATATTATATTATATTATATCTTATTACGCTATATTATATTATTATATTATATATTATGTTATTATATCATATTATACCATATTATATTATATTACACTATGTTATATTATGTTATATAATTTTATATTTTAGTATGTTAAATTATATTACAGTTATTTAATATTATATTATATTATATTATATATTTTCACTCTTTCATTCTCTGTTATCTGCTCCAGTTTGCTCAACTCCACATAGAAATGATTGAATAGATAAATAAAACATGAAATGGTTTCGCTTGTATAAAGAGAATTCATACAAAGAGGAACCCAAACAAATGAAATATTCACCAGATTAATTATACTCTTATCTAATGTTACGTCTTCCTTATCTTCCCTGGAACAAAAAGGACCATCGATAGTGTTTTGTCTTCCTGTTGGTTCCTTGCGTGACACAGCGGCTCCGAGCGGCTGTGATGCTGAAGGGTGAAGGACCCGATTAGAGAGGACCAACTCATGAGATAAAACATCCAACAGGGAACCTAGCTGGGATGATGATGATGATGTAAAGGAGGTGCGTACGCCTTGTTCCCAGCTGGATGGGAGGATTCGGGGCAGTTGGATCCATCTGCCCGGGACGAGCGCGGCGAGCGGACCTAAAGTGGGCCAGGTCCCACCCTCCCTGATGGTCCGAGGGGCAGCCCGCAGACCCACAGCAGACACGTACAGTAATGAAACAAGAGAGTTGGGAAAACCGTGTTAGACGAGGGGAAACAGGAAGGACGGAGGCGATGATGAATTAACAAAACTGGAGAGTGATGCCTCAAACCTCCTCTGATGTCCTGACCTGGATGTTGGTCCTTTATCTTCATCCATCATCTGTTTGTATTCTCTCTCCTCACATCCAGCATGTTGCACATCAACATGCAGACAGATTTGTAGCCTCCACCACAGAATGTAAGAACACGTTGCAGCGCTGCAGACCGCAACATCTGGAACGTAGTGAAGGCCGGGAACACTGAGTTCAACTCTCCTCCAACTCCTCCCCACAGCACCTCCTCTGACGCAGGAGCTCTTTTCTTCTTCTGCAGTTGTTGGAAAAACACAAAGGAGGTCAACACAGTGGCATCCAAACCAAAACACAGAACACATCAGCATACAAGTAGTCATGGTAACAACAAGGCCTTAAAGTCCGTATCATCCATGTGATTATTTTTTTTACGTTCAGAAACTGCAGCTGATTCTGTGACTTCGCCTGGTGATGGATGTTTCCTCCACATTCCAACCCTCCGTATGTCGGTTCCACGTGTGTCTGTTTACCCCCGTAAACTTTCTTCAAAGGTAAAAGCCCCTTAAAAGCCGAGGAAACAACGAATCCCCGCCCGTTCCCGGCTGCGTCTCCGCTCACTGGAAATGACCCGCCTTCAACTCCTAATGCAAATTCCCGCCGACGTTCCGCGTCTCCTCCAGAAAACACCAACCTTTGATCATAAGTAATAAGGCGTTTCTTTTCCGAGCTGCAGTGAATGTGACTGAAATATTTGAATTCATGGCTCCAGGCGAAGGCTTATATGAGAAAGTTTCGACTGCTCGCTGCAGAGCGTCGCAGACTTCCAGCAGAGGGCTGGAAGTCTTTTAGTTCTGCGCACTAAACGTCATCACCCCGTCTTCCCTTTTATTTTTCTTATTAGAAATCTCACACCGATTCCCTCTTTACCATTCACCTCTGCTCTTCCTCATGCAGACGCGATGCTCGGGAATCCATTTGAATAATATCTACCGGCTGAAGAAGAGCTTGATGTCTGAGGTTGTAAATATTTGCGTCGTTTGAAAACGCTGCAGGAGATGAACAGAAAGGTCACGAAGGTCGAAGGATCAAACAAAGTGTCAGTGTCTTTCCAGATGTTGCTGCTCTGCTAAAGCTCAGATTTTTTAACCACAACGCGTCTTAGAGAATCACCTCAGACTAACACCAGCTGTGCTGTGATGTCACCAATCAGTGATCCATTGTGTCCGTGGAACAGTCGGCATCAGATCTGATCTCTAACCAACCAGGAGCTCCAGTTCCCGTCACAGTCAACGTTATGTTCAAACCCCAAAGTAGCACTCAGACACGGCGAAGCTTCCACAGCGAGATGTCGAGTGTTTATTGCACAGAAGATGGAGAACGGACATCGGGGGATTGAGGAGAACCTGGAACCAGGATTACAGAGCAGGAAGCAAAGAGAACACAAGAGGAGCTGGACGAGGCAGGAACGGAGGTGGAGACTGGAAACAAGGACACGGTGAACTGGGAGACCCACCGAGGAAAACCAGGGGAGCAACAGAGGAGGGAACAGGGGACACTTTGATTAATAGTTGGTCAGCAAGTTAAGCCAGATATAAAACATGTGGGCCATTTCAGGATTATTCCCCCAGTTTAAAGATTCTGCTGCAGTCAGGGCCGTCCCAGTTCTGAGGTCAGTAACAGGTGGACTGTCGGACGGGTCCCGACCCTGCAGCTGTTCCTTCTTAGAACCTAGAAGAGAACTTACATTTTAACAGTGTTTCCATTTCACCCTGCGCCGCTTACTCTCATATATAGTAATCTCCTTTAGCCAATTGCAGCCTGGTCAATTAAATCGGGAGGCTGCATAGACAATTGATTCTGTGCATTGGAGTCAGGTGTGTGTGTGTGTGTGTGTGTGTGTGGGGGGGGGGGGTTCAGTTAGAGGAATAAATAGGAAAGTATCTTCAGTGAGCTCTAAAAACAGAAGAGACGACAGCGTGAACGGAGCTTTTAATCAAGACTCTCACATGTTGTGTCGTTCTGCTAAAATTAGGCAACATGCAGATTGTAATTGTGAAAATGTCTGTTAAACGTTTCATTCTGTCTTTTCAAGGCTTATTTATAGAAAGTCAGTGTAGAACAGCAACAAACAACTTGCACAGGTTCAAATATGACACTAAATACTAATAGTTCTACTTTCTCTGTTTCCAGATGTTGACGACAGTCGTTGAAACCGTCCTGATGTTTGGGACCATTTGAATTAAACATCCCTGTTATAGATCTTTTCCTCTGGTTGTTTCTCTGGTCTGAACATATTACAGGAGGTGATGCAGGTTCAAACCACACAGAATGGAACGCTCCCCCTTTGTAGAATGTCCTGATGCCCACATGATGACGAGGCCCTTCGTCACTCCACCGACCGTCTCCGGGTTCCAGCATCCTGCAGTCGTGTGACTGTCGGCTTGAGCCCGCTCACTCTAAAGGTCATAATATCTTCCTCTTGATCCTCTTTCAAACGAGGAGGATCATGGGTCTATTTTTTGCTGTTTGTGCTATCATAGCATGAAACGCCGCTAAGCCCCTCATGCCTCATATGACATATACGGCCTGAAAGCATCAGACGGGCGCTGACGGAGAGCGAAGCTTTATCAAAGTGCACAAAGCTGTTACAATATGTGTGATGTTTGTAGAAACGTCACCTCCTCCTGACGAGGACGGTTGCATCACACGGCTTTTATTTCATGTTCATAACAAGTCTGCGTGTTATGAAACCATTTGACTTTCTGGCCAGAAAAGGAGGTGAGCTGCATAATTCAGAGGGGGATAATCTGGTGAAACCATTTATGTGGGCTGAGCGGCTCATTATTTCTCAATCACGCCTGGATTTGGGTATGTAGAGTGGCAATTTGTTCTCAATCCCAATTCAGCCAAATTAATGCCGTGCATATGTTCATTCCCAGGCGCAGGTCACACCGGCGCAGGGTCCCCGTGCGAGCTGCGACTGGAAGCTGCAGAGCTTCGGCGGTAGATTAGGCCGATATCCAATCGGATTTGGTGCCCGTACCTCATGGACGCAGTGTGTAAATGGGTCCATCTAATGATCCAATTTAATATGATTAAAAAAAAAGAACAAAGCTAACCCGGCACACATGTTCTCCCCCTCGCACACTCGCACACTCGCACACGCAGCAGAGGCGACCTTCACATTGCCCGGCTCCATTTGTACCTCGTGCTGCAATCAGCGCTGATGTGTGGTTATCCTAAAAAGGCCAACGGCGCACGCAGAGTCCCGTAATCTTCTCCGAACCAAATGTCCACAATCTGAGAGCAGGACTCGCACACGTCCTGCTGAAATGCTCCCACCCCCAGCAGCTAATCCCTGTGATGTAACACACACACACACCAGCTATTTTATTCCATCTCGCCGGGCGATACTTTGGGTTAAACGAGGGGTTGTGTGCTGCAGATGTAACGACTCGGCCACGACACTTGTACATCAGGGGAACTCGTCCCGACGTACGTGTCTGCAGCAAACGTAGGATGATTTTAGAATCGTGCACAGGAGTTAACAAACGTTAAATCTCACTCTCTTATATTCTTCCTTTAATGGAGCTGGCACAGAGAGCCCAAAGCAAATCACCTCTTTAAACCATAAGAACAAAAGCATGTGGATTAAATTAGATTTAATTTATGAAGCTACAGACTGTAGTAGACTTCAATCTTAAATTATTATAAGATGATATTATGAATAAAAACACAGAAAGGCATGTTGAAAACATATATATCTCCTTTATTTAGTAAGAAATTCACCATGATATCATTTTCTATGAACGTTTATCTCCTCATCTTGCGAGCTTGTTCACGCAGTCAACTCCAGCTGCACATCTGTACAGATGTAACGCGCCTCACCGCTCACGTCATCTGCCGATCACACTCTCCCAACTTGCCGATGTATTTAAACTACAGTGATTACAGTGATTTCCCATCTCTCCCTCTTCCTCTCTCAGCCCCCCCCCCCCCCCCCCCCCCCCCCCCCCCCCCCCCCCCCCCCCCCCCCCCCCCCCCCCCCCCCCCCCCCCCCCCCCCCCCCCCCCC
>CAAKHC010015076.1:11398-22267 GCA_901007825.1 Macroramphosus scolopax
TGGATGTGAGGAAATGGTGGGAAGTGGTGACGGGGGCTGACTGGAACAAACAAGGTCCAATTGGCTGTTAAATCTTAGTCTGAAAGCATCTCAACATGCTCGGATACTTCACAGCAGACATGGACATGGTCCAGCTGTTAGGCCTTGGTTGGCGGAAGGATTCAGTGTCTGTTGGATCCATGTCGGCCAGTTTGTTCTGTTAAGAACAACGAGGAGGGACCAAGAGACGCAGAAACTCTGAAAAAAAAGAGTCGGATCTGGAGGTGATACAGTGTGGCGTTAATGCGATGATGTAAGCAGCTGTGCAGGCGCAGCAGGTACGTGTTAAATTCACCAGGAGGTGGGAGACGGACAGCGCATGCACACGAGGAGGGAAACAAAAGAAAAACAAAGTAGTTTCCAGTCCTTCCGATGACAGCCTCTCTCAGGCCCTCGCTGTTCACCAGACACACTGTGAAGGGTGATGGACTGCAGGATGATGAGCCTCCTGGAATACTCATAAAGCTGCTAATCTCACGCCATAAACATGATTTTAATGGGACTGTGTTTACAGCAAGAGAACCTTCGTACAGCACATCATCTGTGAAGGGCTTTTCGAGAGAGTACCCGCCATGTCTTTTACCATCTGTGTGTGATTTAACACACAGATCCAAGCTCAGAAAACACATGCAGCTTGTGACAGGAGAGCCTCAGCAGGCAGTTCAGGCTCGATGTGGGCGGCGTGGGCAGTGTGGGCAGTGTGGGTAGTGTGGGCACTTAATATTCATTCAAATTGGCATCAAACTCGTGGCAAGATGGACTGCGGATCATGACTCTGCTCCGAGGTTCAGGCATGCTTCTTCTCACAGGATACAGAAAGAGGAAGCAATACTTCACTCTTCACACTGCGATGATACCTCCTCCACACAAAGAGCTCTTGATATCCATGCAGACATTTATCATTTGTAGAAGCGTTGAGATAATATGTTGAATATTTGCTTGAATATAATTTTGCACTAACAGATGTTTCTGCTTACACAGTGAATCACCTTGTTTGTATCCTTCATAGAGTTCCTGCCTCCTATCACCTTCTTTCACACTCTAGCTAAGCTGCTCCGCCTTGAAAGCCTTCACTTGCTTTTAAATTGAACCTTATTTTGCATGATTCCTTCTGACTTTGCATATGCTGGCATTCCTCCTGCGATCTTGACTGCCCCATCTGCACATCTGCTTTAGGGGCTGCTCTGTAATTCATAAGGTCAGAAACACTTCCTTCTTCCTTTTGGCCTCCTCTCCAGCGCTGGTGAGCAGCCAAGTGTTGCCTGGTTAAAGATCCCGCTCAGGCCCGTCCCTCTCCAGCTGGTAGGAGACGGCCTTCTTATGTAAGATTATCCGCCCGGTGATTCAGGGCTGACTGGCTTCACACTTTAAAGCTCACAGTTCATCTGTGTTGTGCATGAGGTGGCAGGACTCTCAGGCACAAGCTGTGTCTCCCAGACGCGGCTGTGCAGATCCTCCACGTTTTAAATGTCAATCAAGTCATTTGATTCTGAAGGCGAGCGGGAATACTGAAGGAAAAGTAAGAGACATGGCCAGATTGCTTTGGATGGTGAGTCACAGAAAAGCTGTGTTCATTAAGAAATGCATGCACGTGTATGTCAACACTTGAGGAGGTGCGTGCCTCACACTGACAGACTGCCTCGTTCCTGTCACGTAATGTGCCATGTATGAAGCTGAAACGGTGGAATAAGGTGCTCTGCATCTGCTTATTCTGCAGGGCGGTGCTTATATCAGCAGGGCAGTTAATCTTGTATAAGCTTGAGAAAAAAAGACATGGCAATTATGTGATATTATAAATCAGGCATGTCATGAAGTGCCAAATTAAACTGGGTGGTGTCGAAACGCTGATGAGACCAATGAACGTTCTCATTACAAATAGCAGAGTTCTTACACTGGTAATACTATTATAATCAGGTCAAGAGCTTTGGCTTGGATAATCCATTGAAATGAACAGATAAGAAACACAAGAATGATAAATAGATTACGTATACACTATATACATTCATGTAAATGCGTCAGTGAAACAAACAGCGAAAACCGATTAAAGGCTAAATTCAAGTTTATTAATTTGTTTATATCACAAGAGAAAATAACAAATATTATGATCCACGGAATATTTGTGCATTGGTTTTGCATTTCGGGAATCCCCATGTGTAATGGCTCTATAGAGTTCTGCACCACTGGAATGTGTCTATCTATAAAACCTCCTATTCAACCACAACACACTTAAAGCTCAGAATGATGCTCTGCCATCTTCTGTTTTTAAAAGTGATAAAAACACAGGAAGCAGATTATAATTGCACAACAAGCACTTTCGATCTTCTGTGATCTATTCATGATGAGTAGTCCGATTTATTTTCTACAGATTCGGTCTACAGAACATGGTTAGGCTTCAAACTCCCAGAGAATACAATGAATAGCACCTCTAGATTCAAAGGAGCATTGCTTCTTCTACGATGATGCTGAAGTTCGGGGGGTCAGGGATCCCATCTAACCCAGGAAGACATCTCCATAAAAGCCCGCTCCCTCTACTTTACTGTTGGCAGCCTGGTCCACCAGTTCAGGGAAGTGAGCCCCCACGCAGACGTTTACTGCCTCCCTCACCTCCGCCGGCAGAGACCTCACTTTCTGCTCGTGCTCCTTCAGGGCCTCCTGATTAATCTGCAGACACAGTTAGAGGTTAAACGCTTGAGGATGGATTTATATATTGACACGAGTCAATTCGAGTGTTTCCAGCAGTAATTTATTCCGTCTCTTCCTCCTCAATCGAAATCTTCCCACTACAATTAAAAAAAAAAACGGTATTTGTAAACTAATACTACTGATGAGACACACCGTCCATCTGGCGTTCACGCGTCACTGTCAGAACTATCTGACGCCTCATTTGTGCCAAGATTTCTAACAATTGGAAGCAAAGCATTGTCATACAGCGTGCTCTGACATCATCTACAGCGGCGGGAGCTTTGACCCGCGCTTTCTCATCCGCCCATGGATGTGTCACACATACAGCGTCGTGTATAGTCACTAAACGGATGGAGGCTGAAAAATAAGGATTCGTTGGCCTAGTTTGAACTGTGTACAGTTGGTGGTTGAGTTGATATGTTGTGGTATTCATCACATGGTGAAGGTTTGATTTAAGACAATGCAATGCCTCCCGAAGTCGTGCTTCCTGTTGGTGTGTGCGTACCTGGTTGGTCAGAGCCTTGACCTCTTCCAGTGTCTCCGCCTGTTTCTTCAGCAGAGTCTCTTGCTGAGGGCTGTAATCTGCAGACTGTAGCAACAAGATACGATTACAGAACAACATGTCAACCCAAAAGAACAGCATCGATTTTTGGTTTGTGTCCATTAGCAGTTCTTCTGCTCATGTATCTGTCTGAGAGTTAATGTGTGTGCATATCTGGAGTGGAACGCTCCCACGGGAGGAAACCTGAGCAGGAGGATCGATAGATTTAAGTCACAGCAGGTTTGCCCTCACAGCACACAGCCCTCGTTACACCGGGCTGCTCGATAGAGGCGGCGCTGATTAAACAACTGATTGTGTTATGAACAGTCGTCCTAATTAATGGGAAAATGCTGATTAAGTGGATCGAAATGAGCTGCAATGTGACCGTTTGGCAAGGTGAAATTGCTGCTCCTTAACCTGCGAGCAGAATGTTGATGGATGCTGATGAGCCGACAGAGGAGCAAGAGGAGAGCTCGGGCGAGTCATCGACCGCACGTGTGCTCGCGCACTCCAAGTAAACAAGTCTGAGTAATGGACGAGCCTGGCCGGTGGTCAGAGACCACTTCACTGTACTCATTGGGTGAAAGTGTGTGTGTGCATGTGCAGGTTTATGTGTCAACATTGTGTGTGTGTAGCCGTGCACGATACGTGGGCGTATCTGAGCGTGGCTGCAGACGTATGAAAGGAACTGTTACAAGCCTGTGGGGATAATTTCAATGTGTTGTTCTTAAAGTCTTAAGACCCGCTGCCTCGTTGTAACCATAGTTACGGTACTCCTGTGTGTGCCGGATAGAACTGGATGTTGTGAGAGCTGTGACATTTGATTTACACGTGTACGCACTAGAAACTCTAAATCCGCTGCTGTGAATGAGCTAAACCGCGGCTGGTTCTGTACTTACGGCTCCGTCGGACTGAGCCGGCTCCTCCAGCACTTCGGTGCTCATTGTCTTTTTCAGCCTGAGGACACAATTATAATTTCTCCATTAGCCCTCCTGTACATAATGTTTAAAGTTCAGCCAGTTTCAATGTGCAATGTCAAGTGGCAGCCAAGTTGTTCTTCATCATTTTAAATGTTTGGACACTGTAGCTCGGTGAGAGGAGCCGAATGTATTGAAACATAAAGGAGCTGAATTCAAGGTCGGGCTGCCGACTCACTTTCCTTTCTCCGGCGACGAGGACTTGGAGGGTGTTTTCTTCTTATTTTCTTTGGTTTCACTAAACACAAGAGAGAAAACGAGGATGTCTGGTTATATTTTCTAAATGGAAACGACCCCGTAAACAACCCTTCGCCTTGAACCAACAGTCGCAGGGCTGCGTGAGCCTGATGTGACCTTTTCTTTACAGGGAACGAGTGAAGCTTTGACGGCATAATGTCGTGTGTGTACAGGAGGATGACCGGGGCCGCCGTCGCTCCCAGACTGCTGTTTAAACACCTTGTTGGATAATGGTTGTCCTGAGATAACCATGTGCCAGCTGGGGACTCACACACACACACACGGACTCACACACACACAAATAAGCCACCAAAAAGGAAATTGGAAGACAAGCACACTGAGGTTGAAGTATTCTTTTCCAAAATGTCAAGTTTTTCACCTGAGATGACACACACACATACACACACACACACATACATGCACACGCACACTCAGACTGCGTCACACCAAAACTGCCACAGATTGGATGGACTCGGTTTGAGTCCGCCACGTGTGGGCAGCGTGTCCAGAATGTGTTGTATGTGCGGTCGCACCTCTCCAGGGCCTTCAGTTCGCCGCTGTGTCTCTCCGTGGCCATCTCCAACAGCTTGGCCAGTCTCTGTCAGAGCACAACAAGGAAATGACAACTTCGCAGTCAAGACGAGGCTAGAAAAACGTGACATGAACGTCTCTCAGCAGCGATATCCATGCAGTGTGTGATTACATCCCCTTTAACCAATAAGAACTCCCTGTTGCTGCTGTGCACGACCTCTGACTTTAAGTCTGATCAGTGCACTTGACTTCTACGATGCAGATACACTCTGATTAGCGAGGTGCTAACCCCTCGAAGAATTACCTGAGCGACCTTTAGGTCTCATTCAGATTCAGAGTTTATGTTAAGAGCAGCCGGGAGTACCTGAGTCTGATGTATAATCAATAGAGCCTCTAAAGTGCTGGCTGCTCACTGCAGATCCCAGACAGCCAGAACAGAGGGATGACGAGAGATTATAGAGGGACCTTATACTGGTAGATGATGATGAGGTTTAAATACCACAATGGTTGTATTTGGATGCCAATGCAATGCATTCATAGATAACACTCGTACAGGGATGAAGTGGCTCTCCAGCCGGTGGAAAAACAAACTGAAGTTTCGCACACTGAACCAACAAACGAGCTGGTGTCTGCCTCCGATGGGGAACTAACCTCCGTGGCGAACTGCTCTTTCTTCCTCTTCAGCTGATCACACTGTTCCATCCACAAGGTTTGCAGCTCAGCCTGCATTTTCTCCTTCTGCTCCTGCACCCGCTCCGTGTTCACGCCGGAGTCAGGAGTGTTTCCCGCTCCCCTGGAGCAAGCAAAGGCAGAATGGGGAACAGCGTTTATCCTCCGACGTACAGGAACGTGAATCGAACCGCGTGTTTGCTGGAAATCATTCAGCGATGTTCATTTTCGTGTTGAATAACATGTTTTGTCCTGAGAGCTTTTGCACAAAGCACAAAGAGCTCTGCAGCCCATATTAACTGAGCTGAGGTCTAATATCCTGCTTGAGCTAGGAAAACACATTAACCGAGGAAGACTGTCCGTGTGTCTAAATGTATTGATGATACTGATCAAAGCAACCGGCTGCAGGATTCACTATTTCCCTGGTGAAAAGACAACAGCCAAGAAAGAAACCTCCTCACTCTTTTCTCTTCACCGAGGTCTTCTTCTTGATGGCCTTGAACGAGTCGGAGTATTTCTGAATCAGATCCTCTCCTTTTTTCTGATACTTCCTTTCCACCTCTTTCATCTCTTTCTCCTGACGCTTGATGACCTTCAAGTAGTTCTTGTGCTGTGTCAGTCCATCGGTAGTCACGGTGGACGGCTCTGCGGCGTAAAAACACACCAGGCTTTGTTGTTAGCGTCCTCCTACCTGTGTAGGCCGACGGTGGACATGCATTCATGATAAATGCATTACTGAACCCTTCAGACTGGTCTGTGTCGTCTTGCTCTTTGTTCACAGACAAAACGGTTGAGTGCAGCATATAAAGCGTTCTTACCTCCAGTAGAGGGCAACGGGTTAGATGAGTTATCTGATCCTGCCGGGTCAGGCAATGCACTCGCAGTGCAGGGATCAGGTACAGCAGCAGGCTCCTCTTGAACCTCCTCAGCAGCGCTGTCAGTTTCCGTGCCAGGTTTATCTTCTGGAACCGGCTCAGAGTCGATCGAGCCGGTGCTTGGCTCCTGTTCGTCTGCAGGGGGTGACTCAGATTCTGACACTTCCTTCTCAGGGGGAACCTCTTCAGGGGATTCGGTAAGAGTTTCCGACGTGGCTTCTTGTGCTTCCTCTTCAACAGGAGGATCAGGAGGGTGAGGAGCTTCTGCAGGCTGTGAACTATCTGGCGTGCTCTCTTCTTTAGCTTCTTCCGCACTTGTTCCAGGCGGAGACTGGGATGATGGTTCAACGGCCTCAACGGGTGGTGTGAGTTCAGACACCTCCTTTTCTTCTGCGAGGGAGAAGTCTTGCACATCAGCAACCATTCAAGCTACAATTCAGCGATCCACAATTTCATATCTCACGAGTGTCCTCACCTGACTCGGGGGCTTTACTTTCCTGAGCCTTCTCAGTCGGGGGTTGGGCCACAAGAGGCAACTCATAGGCACAGATGTAGTCTGAGGACGACTGCATTGGCACAAAAGTACAGGAACATCACGATGTAGCAAGGCAGGCAATCTTCCAAGACGTTGCTATTAAGGTTTTATGGGAGAACTGGGGACAATGCTGAGGCATCAGTTTCTTTAAATGATGGCTCACAGTTAGGTTTGCTATCGTAGCCTTTTCTTACCTCCTTCGGAGTCTTTGCGGTCTTCTCTGAGCCCTTTGTCGGGTTAAATAAGGCGTCTGTGAAGTCTGAGATATAAGCGAATGTGTGAGTTCGAACTAAATCAAAGTTGTGTCCTCTCGAAATTAATTGAACATGCAGCAGAGAACAAAAACACAACATGAAAAGCCGAGCACCTGCGAAAGCAGCGGGGATGTAGTCCTTGACCTCGATGTACACAAAGAGAGCAGGAAGAGTAAGCGGCATGTTGCTCTCACTGCGCAGGCAGATGTGATGGAAGCCTGCGGGGCATCAAACCTCTGTGACTTACAAACAAGGCAGCAGCTCAGCTGATCGACAAGCCTGATAAAACAATTCAGTAAACACCCGGAGGCCTTGAACGGCTCAGTGATGTTCTGAATTATGTACATTAGCTTTGTTTTACCGTTTCACTGACCTGATTGGATCGCGTCCAGGGGGATGATTCTGTGTCCCAGGAATTTACCGTTCTCTTCGTGGACTACGATCCTCAGAGAGGCCATTTCTGGGAGGAGGATCTATCAGAGATAACAACAGCAGCAGGTCATGATGGACACGCTCACACAGCTGCGGTACACACTGAGCATGCTTGGTGCACCGACACACACACACACACCTTCTCAAAAACAAAAGGCTCCTCGTTCCACACCGGGTTGATGGCGTTGGGCGTGGTGCACCACTTGGTGCGATACTTCTTCTTGGGGTCTCCCGGCAGACCGATCACCTCCACCTCGACGCCCGTCTTCACACTCTTGTCGGACAAAAACTGTCCGGAGTAGATCTGGCGAGACAGCAGTTTTTGATGGCCTACATACATGAACTGATCAACAGCATGAAAGTGTATTTCTGTGTGGATCCACGGATATAAATAGAGCTTGGTTTATCTCTCGTGCAGAGTCTGCTGAATACCAGGAACCGTGAGCGAGTCGCAGCAGGAAGCTTGTAATGTTCTCTACCTCCAATTAAACATAGCTGCACACAAACACTCATTACAAGTGATTACGATGAACAATGACCTGATACTGCATGATAGGACAGGCTGATGCATTACACACTTAAAACATGTGGACCTGCCTTTATGGTCAGTGTGCTCGCCACAACTGTGTCAATCCGGTCACAGAAAGGGTCAAACGTCTTGTCGCTGCGCCGCAGCACATCGTGCTTCAGGAGGTAGCCGGTTCTCCCGTTGAACTCAAACAGAGCCATGTTCAGCTGCATGGGGAAATCTGGAAACACACAGAAGCCATTCAGGCACATTCACAAGGACGAGCGGGGATCATTTGGGATGCAGAGCACATCAGAGGGGCCGGCGCAGCCGAACGAGGTGCAACACTGACCTGCTGTGGTGACAGACGGAAGTTCTGGTTTAAAGACAGGATGTTAGGATGTGTCATGACGTGATCAGTGCATGCGAGCGTTCATACCCATTGTCTGGTAGTTGAGCGCCACCATCTGGCTGCCGACGTTCCAGAACGGCTGCGGGCTGTAATTGGAGGAGTCCATTCTTGTTCCTTTGGGGTAAATTCTACTCATCTGCCGTTTGTTGTATCTAGGAGGAATTGTTGAGGATGAATCCATTTTTAAATCACATTATTTCTGATTGTCTCTGTGTATCTGAGTGCATAACATGTGTATTGTGTTACACATGTTCTCATATTTGGGAGCGTGTCCACACCACTCCTAAAGGATACTCCACAAATTCAACAGCGGTCTTGGCAATCATTGTCTCTCCTTTGGTCTCCACAAAAGATGAGATGACGTAACTCTTGTTTTTCTCTGTGAAGGAAGAAAACAATGGGATTGCGTAACTTTTGTTGCTTTGCTTGTTTGTTGTGTGAAATCTGTTTGTTTATGTTCGGCTGCAGGTGCAAACATACTTCTGGCGTTGGCGAAAGAGATGAACTTGTTGGGCTGGATGTAGTTGACCAGGGACGACATGGCCTCGTAGGCGGTTACTTCTTGTCCCGCTGTGCCCTGTGAGGCATTAACAGGAAGTTAAATGATGTCTGAACTCTTCTGGCTGCAGCACTTCATCATCGCCGGTCTCCACCTCGTCGGATGTCTTCATTTTTTCCTCGTCCTGCTCGTCCGTCTCCTCCTGCTCCTCGTTGTCCTCCACTGCTGCTTCCCCCTCTGATGAAGCATAATGTCAGTAACATCTAAAAGAGACTATTTGTGGAACTTAATCTGATTTGAATTGAGATGGAGCTGACCGTGGTTCTCCTGGGCGCCGGGTGCCGGGTTAGCAGGATCCTGGGATGGGGTGTCTTGGTCGGGGGTGGCTGCAGCGGTGGATGTTGTGTTGTCACTGGCTGCCATGCTGGCTTTCTTAGGCTGGCTTGTCTTCTCAGTGTTGCCCTTCTTGTTCTTGATTAGGACCTTGCCCAGGAGCTCGGACGGGCTCGGGATCGGCTGACCCGGCTTCAGCTAGATTTGAGACAACAGGTACATACAGATGACCCGGTGATGACTTGATGGACTACGACCTTAAGTGACCTTTACACACAAAGTGATTGACAAGTGCGTGACAATATTGACACTCAATATCTTTGATTGGACTGTTTAAATAGTTACACTCAATACGTGATGAAGTAAAACAAATACATTTGCTGTTCCTCCGCCAGAATATTGATTGCGGCTTGGAGAGGAATGAATATGCTGGAGGGCCGGCTGGTTACCAGATCTCTGAATTGCAATACATTATCGATTGATAACAGTATTATTGCACATTTTATTAATAATTTGACATTATGAAAATTCTCACATTTAGCAGCTTTAAAAAATAGTTATGCAAAAATAGATTCAGAGATTTTACAGTGTTTTTTGTGGCTGATCAAATATTTCTGGCCGTGGCCTCGATGTTGTTGGAGGCAGTCAGACGTGTTTCCTCTGCCACATGAAACACGTAACGATCACCCGGACAACACACACACACACACACACACACACACACACACACACACACACACACACACACAGCTGCGAGGTGATGAACAGACGTTTGATGTTGATATAAATCAGCTCGGGGGGGTGTCCATGTCTAGCAAAGATAAGAAAGAGCGCAAACATGATACTTAAATGTCAGTATTTATTCCCTCCATGCTCGACTGAAGGATCTGGTGAGTCACACAGTATTATAACGAAAACCTTTTAGTTACTGTTAAATTATATTATCTGAGAAAGCGTTCTAAGTACAAATCCTCCGTGTGCTGTTATATACTCTTGATGTAACTCTGTTATTTGCCCGGGGAGCCGGGTTGCAGCAGTGTGGACTCACTGGGTATTTGCTGAGCGGCTCTGTCAGCAGGGCATCGCCAAATATGGTTTTGCAGTAGTTTGCCATCTTCTCCTGCTGTTTCACCCTGATACAAAGCACAGTTACACCTGTTACGTCCGCTCTTACTACCAGAACGGATGATTCAATTAGACCACATCCTGAGTCGGTTCCCTTCTATCTTCCAACGGGGATAATAACATTTCATTATGTTGTTCTGATAGCAGGTCATGAGTTAATATAAAAACCCTCACGAGTCCACGTGGTTCTCGAAGGAGAGGATGATAGGGTACTGCGAGG